>PISX010005774.1:0-103978 GCA_004024625.1 Mellivora capensis | reverse complement strand
ATCCCTGGGTTACAAGGGTGGTTCAACATTTGCAAATCAATCAGTGTGATAGAACAAATCAATAAGAGAAGAGAGAAGAGACTATGGACTCTGGAAAACAGCCTGAGGGGTTTTGAAGGGGTGGGGGGGTGGGAGGTTAGTGGAGCCAGGTGGTGGGTATTAAGGAGGGCACGTATTGCATGGAGCACTGGGTGTGGTGCAAAAACAATGAATACTGTTACGCTGAAAGGAAATTAAAAAAAAAAAACCTTATCAAACTCAATACCCAAAAACCAAATAACCCAATTAAGAAATGGGCAGAAGACATGAACAGGCTTTTATGCAAAGAAGACATCCAAATTGCCAATAGACACGTGAAAAAGTGCTTCAACATCACTTGGCATCAGGGAAATACAAATCAAAACCACCGTGAGATACTACCACACACCAGTCAGAATTGCTAAAATTAACTAGACAGGAAATGACAGGTGTTTGAAAGGATGCAGATTAAG
The DNA here is from genome assembly GCA_004024625.1 of Mellivora capensis. Taxonomy (NCBI): domain Eukaryota; kingdom Metazoa; phylum Chordata; class Mammalia; order Carnivora; family Mustelidae; genus Mellivora; species Mellivora capensis. Next base: position 103,487 of record PISX010005774.1, on the reverse strand, counting down.
GGGAACCCTCCTACATTTTTGGTGGGAATGCAAGTTGGTGCAGCAACTCTGGGAAACAGTATGGAGGTTCCTCGAAAAGTTGAGAGTAGAGCCAGTCTATAACCCAGTAATTGCACTACTAGGTATTTACAATAAAGATACAAATGTAGTAATCTGAAGAGGCACATGCACCTGCATGTTTATAGCAGCAATGTCCACAATATCCAAGCTATGGAAAGATACTAGATGTCCATCAATAGATGAGTGGATAAAGAAGTTGTGGTATACATATACAATGGAATACTATGCAGCCATCAAAACCCTGAAATCTTGCTATTTACAATGACATGAATGGAGTAGAGTGTATTATGCTAAGTGAAATAAGTCAATCAGAGAAATACAATTATCATATGATCTCTCTGATATGAGGAATTTGAGAAACAGGGCAGGAGTCATGGGGGGAAGGGAAGGAAAAATGAAACAAGATGGGACCAGGGATGGAGAAAAACCACAATAGACTTTTAATCTCAGGAAACAAATTGAAAGCTGCTGGGGGGAGGGATAGGCTGGGTTATGGACTTTGGGGGTGAGGGTATGCACTATGGTGAGTGCTGTGAATTATGCAAGACAGATGATTCAAAGAACTGTCTCCCTGAAACAAATAATACAATATATGTTAATTAAATAAAACTATAAAAAAATAAGTAAAATAAAACCATGCATGCCATCAAGATCTTTTCATTTTCAAACTCTGTATAACCTACCAAAATTCTTATTAACACCCATGCAAAATCTTGGTTCAACTCTGTCTTTGAATATGACCCTTATTCTTTCAAATAAGGAAACCTCACTGAGATTTATACTAGGCCTCTGGAATTATAGTAAGTCTGAAGTTGAAATAAAATGTATATATGTCTGTCTGTCTGTATGTATGTATGGTTCTCCTTCATAGGTGTTTGGGAGGGATCATATGCAGGTTGAGAGAAATTATTTTACTCTACACTCTCTGTAGTTAAGCAGTTAAGCTTTAGGGATACTTATAAAACTCAACACCAAAAATAAATAAATAAATAAATAATCCAATTAGAAATAAGCAGAAGACATTAACAGACATTTCTCCAAAGAAGACATACAATTGGCTAAAAGATACATGAAAAGATGCTCAACATCACCAATCATCAGGGAAACACAAATCAAAACTCCAAAAAGATATCACCTCACATCTTTCAGAATGGCTAAAATCAAAATCACAAGAAACAATAAGTGTTGGTGATGAGGTGGAAAAAAGGAACCATTGTGGACAGTGGGAATACAAACTGGTATAGTCACTGTGGAAAACAGTACAGAGGTTCCTCAAAAAAATTAAAAATAGAATTATCACATGATCCAGTAATACCTCCCAATAGAAAAACACTAATTCAAAACGATATATGAACTCCTATGTTTATTGCAGCATTATTTATAATAGCCAAACCTTGGAAGCAGTCCAAATGCCCATCAATACGTTAATGGTAAAGAAAATGTGTATACATATATAATGGAATATTACTCAGCCATCAAAAAGAATGAAATCTTGTCATTTGCAACAACATGGATGGATCTAGAGAGTATAGTGCTAAGTGAAATGTCAGTCAAAGAAAGACAAATACCATACATTTTCTCTCATACATAGAATTAAGAAACAAAACAAATGAATGAAGGAAAAAAGAGACAGACCAAAAAACAAACAGCCTCTTAACTATAGAGAACAAAGTGATAGGTACCAGAGGAGAGTTGGGTGGAGGGATGGGTGAAATGGGTGAAGGGGATTAAGAGTACACTTCTTTGATAAGCACTAAGTAATATACAAAACTACTCAATTACTGTATTGTACACCTGGAACTAATATATCATTTTATAATAACTATACTGAAATAAAAATTTAAAGAAAAACAACAACAAAGTCATGGTCTCAGTTTCCTTGATTGTGGTGCTACTCAGCCTACTTCTATTTTCCTCTTTGAAAATTGCAACTGAAGACCAATTTCCTCCAATTAGCTTATGAAGTATAAATTCAGTTTTATCAGGAAATAGCGAATATACTATGTACCAAACGAGGACTCTGATGGTTTTCATATAGCCTAATTAACTAATTCTAATGTTTCACCTACCTCAGAAATAAGGATGGATTACTTAATTCCTTTTTCTTGCTGTCTCTAAAATGAGCGCTAATATGTTTTTGCTCTAATGTATTAATTTATTTTTTTATTTCAAAGGTTTTATTGATAATCACTTGGGAGAAAACAGTGAGTGATTTTAATAGACAGCCTGGAAAGCTAAAAATTCTTAGAAATCCTACATTCACAATTTTGTTGATTAGATGTCCTTAAAAGTTAATAGCTACCTTATTTTTATCGTTTGATCCAGAATATGAAGTTATTTTAAGCATCCCCCCTATAAAAGAAGTTTAGAGTCCCCATTCAGATTAGGACATGCTAGTTAACATTCCTTTTGTAGGTGATAAACATAAGGCAGTAATTTGTAATTCTGAAAACCTCAGATAGACAATTTATAAGGCTCCTGCCCTAATGTATTCTTTGCCTATATAATTGCCCTGTTTGGATTTTAAATTTCTAGCTATCCTGTTTGACCAGATTTCCTACTGTAACATTTTGGGCCTTCTAGATATATGTTTGTGTGTGCGTGTGAGTGTGTGTGTGTGTGTGTGTGTGTGTATGTGTGTGTGTTTTCTGACACTTAAAAGGACAAAAATATTAATGAAAGCTGACATTATGCACAAAGCTCAACAGACCTTGTGGACAACTCATTTTCTTACTGGGGAAATACTTTCCTAAATGGTTAAATTGTAGAGACTGTTCTTTATGTAGATAGCCCTGCTAAGATAGAAGGGCATCTGACCTAGTCAGGATATTTGAATATTGTCTCTAGATAAAGAAGTGGCCAGATCTGAACACCTGAACTAGTTGGCTAAAGCTGTCATGAATTCAAAGAGCATTCTTAATAAGCTATATTCCTCTCCTTCTTAGAGCAAAGCAGGGCAAGTTGATTAACATATATTGAAAGCCTTTTTCTTTTTCTTTTCTTTTCCTTTTTTTCTTTTTTCTTTTTTCTTTTTTTTTTTTTTGGTGCCAGGTATTGTACTAAGCATTTTTACCTTTATTTCGTTACATTTGCAAAACATCTAAGAGAGTTACATACATTTGGTATCCCTGTTGTAGATATGGCAAATAAGGCTTGAAGAGTTAAATAACTTGCCAAAGTTGATTCAAACAACTAATTGTGATTTTTACCAGGACTATGGGCTCCTTCAGCTGGCTCAAGAACTGGTCTTCACTTTAAAACCAATCACAATGTTTCTATCAATGTAGGAAATTTCCATTCCCTTCTTTGAGTAGGTATTCCTTCTTCTTCATGTGTTAGGGAGACCTTTCTGACTGTATCTCATGATACTTATGACTCTTCATGTGCTTTGTTTTATAAATCCTGCATTTTGAGAACAGTGTAGCTCATTGAAATCAACCAAGCACTAGAAATTAATTTGTATTTGATCTCCCTACTCTTTCTTTTACACATATAGCTCAAGATATATAAATGATGATAGTGATATTATTGCCTCTGCGGGTTTTGTTATTTTTTTTATCCCTGTTACAATTAGATTAACTTTAAACACTGAAAGTAAGTATAGGAGAATACACAGTAAACTAGACTAATGATAACTTACATTGACTGAATATCTACTCTGTCTCAGGCTCCATACTAAGCACTTTCATTAATATCTATCTATTTATTTATTTATTTACTTTTAATTTAATTTTTTCAGTGTTCCAAAATTCATTGTTTATGCACCACAACCAGTGCTCCATGCAATATGTGCCATCATAATACCCACCACCAGGTTAAACCCACCCCCCACGCCCCCTCAAAAACCCTCAGTTTGTTTCTCAGAATCCACAGTCTCTCACGGTTTGTGTCCCCCTCCGATTTACCCCAAATCCCTTCTCCTCTCCATCTCCCAATGTCCTCCGTGTCATTCCTTATGTTCCACAAGTAAGTGAAACCATATGATACTTGATTTTCTCTGCTTGACTTACTTCACTCAGCATAATCTCTTCCAATCCCGTCCATGTTGATACAAAAGTTGGGTATTCATCCTTTCTGATGAAAGCATAATACTCTGTTGTATATATGGACCATATCTACTTTATCCATTCATACATTGAAGGGCATCTTGGTTCTTTCCACAGTTTGGTGACTATGGCCATTGCTGCTGTGAACATTGGGGTACAGATGGCCCTTCTTTTTGCTACATCTGTATCTTTGGAGTAAATACTTAATAGTGCAATTTTAGGGTCATAGGGTAATTCTATTTTTAATTTCTTAAGGAATCTCCACACTGTTTCCCAAAGTGGCTGCACCAACTTGCATTCCCACCAATAGTGTAAGAGGGTTCCCCTTTCTCCATATCCTCTCCAACACTTGTTGTTTACTGTCTTCTTGACTTTGGCCATTCTGAATGGTGTAAGGTGGTATCTTAATGTGGTTTTGATTTTAATCTCCCTGATGGCTAATGATGATGAAATTTTTTTCATGTGTCTCTTAGCCATTTGTATGTCTTCACTGGAGAAGTGTCTTTTCATGTCTTCTTCCCATTTTTTGATGTGTTTATTGGTTTTGTGTGCATTGAGTTTGAGGAGTTCTTTATAGATCTTGGATATCAGCCCTTTGTCTGTAGTGTCATTTGCGAGCATCTTTTCCCATTCCATGGGTTGCCTCTTTGTTTTGTTGACTGTTTCCTTTGCTGTGAAGAAGTTTTTGATCTTGATGAAGTCCCAAAAGTTCATTTTCACTTTTGTTTCCTTTGCCTTTGGAGACATATCTTGAAAGAAGTTGCTGTGGCCAATGTTGAAGAGGTTACTGCTTATGTTCTCCTCTAGGATTTTGAGAGATTCCTGCCTCATTTTGAGGTCTTTTATCCATTTTGAGTTTATCTTTGTTTATGATATAAGCAAATGGTTGAATTTCATTCTTCTATACATAGCTGTCCAATTTTCCCAGCACCATTTATTGAAGAGACTGTCATTAATATTTAATATAACTTCTTAATAACCAAGAAGTGTATGCCATTGTCCTTATCATGAAGATTAGGAAACCAAGAATTAGGGAAAATATTAACCTTTCCAAGGTCCGTGCTAATGAATGGTAGAGCTATGTTTTCAACACACCCAGTCTATCCACAAAGGCCATGTCTTTGTGTGACTGTAAATTTAAAACCCTTCTGAAAACAGAGGTTGTATTTTATCCATAATTACTTGTACACAGTAAGTTCTGAAGGAGGTCTTTTTTTTGAATGAATAAGTATAAAACACCTGACATTACCATAATTCTTATCTATCACTAGCCATATTTAGCAGATCTTCTAGGACCTAATTTGTTATTCTAAAAAGTAAAAGATCGTCCTGGATAACTTCAAAAGTCATTTTCAGTTATAAATGTTTGATTCTACTCCCTACAGGGCATATATCTCTTTACAACATAGAAGTAAATGTGTATCTTTATTGAAAAGACAACTTTTAGCAGAATCCTTTCAACACAAATTCCTTTATGACACAGATCTTGTACTTCATTCTCATAATCATTGAGCTGAAGTTGAGAGAGATTCAAATAGTGACATACTCATACTTCCCTTCTTTTTTTCTTCTTTGTATTTTTTAATTTTTAATTTTTTTCTTTCTCCCCATTTGAGGCTGTGTAATTTACCCCAAGAAATTCGTTGGCAGTCCTATTTTTGAAGATCTGAAAGTATACTCTTCTAAAAGTGGATTGTAGAGCAGTTTATTAGATTTTGAGTGCCTCTCATTGCCCACACTTCTTCTGAGGAAAATTGGCTATATGTCTTCCTCACTTTGGCTTGGCTTAGTTGACTAAGGCTGGATATCTGTCTCAAGGACTTCAGATTTATTGGCTAACAAGTGGCCTAATGGTGATCAGACAGGAGAGTTATACTTGGCCAAGATGGTATCAATGACCAACTAAACGAAAGAGATCTCTTTCTCTCTCTCAAAACATCTTAAAATAATGCAAATATGAACGGGATGGTTCAGATCATCAAAGGCTTCAGGAAAAAGATGAAAGGGGTAGACAATGAAGTTCTATAAGATCACAGGGGAGAATGAAGTTCCATGTAGTCTTTCTTCTGTGATGGTCACTATGGTTTAACTGTTCAAGGTACTTCCCAATTATTATTCATGCCTAGATTGTGGGAACTTTTCTTCTGGTGGTACTAGCTTGTCAGCAATCCCTATTTTCCATCTGTCTCTATAAATCTTGACACTAAGATTCCCTTTCTGAGGGAACATGAGCATGTTTAATTCTCTACAACCTGAAATAACATGACTAATATGCAGAACCTTCTTGGTATAGCCTGTTTCTCTGTTGAAGGCTCCTCATGCTTTAGCAGTCAACTCTTTAATTCTAAATTAAATCTATTTTGCTAAGTGAAATAAGTCAATCAGAGAAAGGCAATTATCATATGGTTTCACTCATATGTGGAATGTAAGAAATAGTGCAGAGGATCATAGGGGAAAGGAAGGAAAGCTGAATGAGAAATCAGAGAGGGAGACAAACCATGAGAGACTCTGGACTGTGGGAAAAAAGCTGAGGTTGTGGAAGGGGAGGTGGGTGGGAGGATGGGATAACTGGGTGATGGACATTAAGGAGGGCATGTGATGTGATGAACACTGGATGTTATATGCAACTAATGAATCAATGAACACTATATCAAAAACTAATGATGCACTATATGCTGGATAATTGAATTTAAATAAAAAATAAAATTAAAAAATAAATTAAATCTTTATAACTATCATTATGCTTATCTCTCACTTTCTTTTGCACTTTGTGTAGAGGTAGAAAATGTATCTTTGGTGCTTCTTGAAGTCACTCTTCATGTACTTCAAGAGAATTGTTAATTATTTTTGGCTTATGGCTCAATCAGAAGATGTTATTTTAGTTTTAACTCATTTCCTAACCTTTTAGATAGGTTATCTTAGTTTGTCTAAACCACCTTTAATTTATCCTATTGCTCTTAGCTTGATTGCTTTTCTTCTAGATAGATCCTGCAACACAGGAGGAAACACATTTTATATATCTATTTCTAACTGGTAAAAAAGGCAGAATTCTCTGTAATCTTCAACTTTTAACCTGTACCTACTATAGAACTTTTATATAAAAGCCCTCAGTGAGGGAGCCACTTAATTAACAAGTCAGTAAATATGTGTTCTCTGACTAAAGCCCAGCAAACTGACTCCAACATCCAAATGAAAGAACTTCAGAAACAAAGGTATATTTCTATGAATAATCAAAACACATAAATAAATAACAACACATGCTGTTTACCAACAATAAAAGCTAACTGTTTAACTTGTACATTTTCCAAACAGTTCAGTTCTCATTCCAGTTTAAATTATAATTTTAGTTCCTCAATGGCTGACCATAGTATTTCAGTTATGTTTCTAAACCTATTAGATGTTTTATCATATATTTTGATGGAGTACTTGTATATAGGTGTAAGTGTGAGAGAGAAAGCATTTGTGTGTGAACATGTTTATATGTGTGTATTTGTGTGAGTGTCAGAGAGGGAGTTTTTCGTCCATCAATATTTCTTGTTCATTTATAAAGTACCTTATAATTACATTGAATTCTTTTGTTGATAGCAGACCTTTGATATTCAAAGTGTGTTACTTTGACCCATCCATGGCTTCATGTGGAACTTGTTAGAGGTGTGAGATTTTGTTCTAACCTAAGCATGTTGAATGAAAATTCACATTTTTACATGACCCTCAGATGATTTGTGTATACAGTAAATTTTGTGAAGTACTTCTTTCTAGCATTCATGTCAGTAGTGTATCCTGGGTTATGGTTATTGTTTTAATCATTATCTTCCGCTGTCGTTGTCTTACATTTTGATGTACATCATAATGTATTATCCTAGCTGTTTTTTTTTAAGACTGTGATACCTAAATTCTTAATAATCCCCTATATTCCCTGTTATCTTATTTTCATGATCATTGTTGCAACCAGTATTTCTTTTGGGCACCTTACCTTATAAAGTGAGATTTCTGGTTTCAAAGGTCCCTTATTAAGATTAGCAGACTTTGGGGTCAATTTCACCACTAATCATATGTGTCATCTTGATCTATTGATTCAAATAGCTATACTCTTCAAACTTCCTTGGTTCTGTGTGTCTAGGACAGGTTGCTTATTTGTATGTATCTAGCCTTTTTAGTTAACTCCACTAAAAAGATTACCCCTGTCTCCAAAAAATAAATTTGTATTGCTCTTAAATAGTTTCTTATTTCTATTTTTACCTTTCCAGTTCTTGGAACACAGTGAAAGAGGAGGCCTTGGGATTAAATACCTCTTCTACTCCTTTCAAGCTATTTAGTCTTTCAGAAATTACTTAACTCCTCTTAGCACCATATCTTCAAAATTGGCAAAGTAGCCTATTTTGTTATAAGGAGGAAATGAATTCTATAAATACCCAGAAAAGCACTTTGCACACATTTGGCTCTCAAATATGGCAGTGCCTTTTCCCTTTTCTCCCACAGATGTGGAATAAGATAGAAAATATCTATGGTTCTCACATTACTGGCTCATCCTCAACTGTTGCCTCCTTGGCAGACAAAGCTTTGAAGCTTCAGCTATTTCCTGGCTGCCACATCCAGACTGAGTATTGCTGTTCATGACCTAAGGACTCCTTTATTCCCTACATTTCCCCCCGACAGATTTGCTGAGTTCCAAAGTTCCTGTTATAAACTGAGTTCCAGTTATATGAGGCATGAAAAGAAACTTTTGCTCAGAAGCTTAATGAAAATAAAGGAATATGACCAAGAACAACCTGCTTAAGATAATGACGAGAAACTTACACATATTTGCATTTCTTTTAGAGTATATTCCATCAGTTCATCTAAAACTCCAGTGTGGGGGGAATGTCTTCTTTTGAGGAAGGGCTGGATGTCTTTAACTTATTGATCAAAGAAGAAGAGACATTGAGAGGGATTAAAGACACATGGTGCCAGTAAATTCATTTATCTATTGTAACATTACATTTTTAATAAGTCCTTGGTAAATGATATTTTAGATCCTGTGTATACAACAGTGAGAAAAGCTCAAATAACATTTGGCTCTTCATGGAGCTTAACTTCATGTGAGGAAAAATAGTTAATTAACAAATTAAAAGACAAAACATAAAAGTTCAGGGACTAATAAGTGTTATGGGGGAAATAAGATAGTATGATGTGGATTTTATGCAAAACTGTTCTAATTCTCCAGCTCTCCCTATATCAATGATCTTTGCAATATGACTTAGCATTTCCTCCTATCAAGACATGTGATCAATTTGTCCACATTTTGATTCTGGGTTGGCTTTGTGACTTGTTTTTGGCAGGAGAATATGGCAGAAATGACAATGTGCCAAATCTAAGAATGAGTATCAAACCCCTCATGTGCTTCTACTAGATCTTTTGGAATAAGTCTGAACTAACCTGTTGGAAAATGAGAAACATATGGCCCAGACATCAGCATTAACCATGCATCAGTCAGCTAATCACTTGAGACATGAGTGAAGTCATCCTAGACTAGTCAATCCCCCAGCCAAGTCACCAGTTATTGCAGGAAAGAACCTAGACAAGATTAGCTAAGCCTACCTGACCTACATGAGTAGAGTTACTCATCCTGGAACCCATAGAATTATCCATAGACTTGTGGGAAATAATGAATGATTCTTCATTTAATCATCTAAATTTTAGGGTGATCTGTTATGCATCAGTAGATAACTGATATAGATGTTACACTGGAAACGACCAGGAGACACTTTTGATGTTAGACACATAAATCAGAGAAGGAATGACGTCGAGTTGAGAAAGAATGACATAAAGGTGCCAGCCCTGAAGGCATTTGGGAATTGTCCATGTAGGAGGTATAGCAAGCACCAAGGCACTAAAGAGGTCCTGGAGCTAGTGTGTTAAAGAAAAGGAAAGGCCAGTGTGGCTTCAGAAACATAATCCGTGGGGCACCTGGGTGGCTCAGGTCATGATCTCAGGGTTCTGGAATTGAGCCCCATATCAGGCTCCTGGCTTGGCGGGAAGCCTTCTTCTCCCTCTCCCACTCCCCCTGCTTCTGTTCCCTCTCTCGCTGTGTCTCTCTCTGTCAAATAAATAAATAAAAACTTAAAAAAAAAAGAAACATAATCAGGGAGGAGATTAATAAAAGCTATCCCTGGTGAGATAAGCAAATATCTAATCATATGAGTTACTTTGGCCAGGTAAAGTTTAAGAAATGTGAATTAAAGAGGTCACACGTATATTTAAGGCCAAATTATTTCCTTGCAGTTAATGACGGTTACTTGTGAATCTGACTTAGCTATTGCAAATCTATCAATAAGATGAAGAGCATATTTTCTTGCAGTATTACAGAGACATCAAACTCCAGCAGCACATTTAATTCCAGAGATAAAAGTCTCAATGGGGTTATAATTTCTTTTGATTAAAAAGACAGTAATCTTCAGAGGCATGCTGTGCAGGGCCCCTTCTCCCTGACTTAAAGCTCGACATCATTAAGATGATCTGGGTGATGTGACTATGGCTGATGATGGAGTTGTGGTAAGATGTGTTGGACTGTCCTGCCCCAAACGGCACCCCCCCCAACTCCCTGTCTCCTTTCAGGAGGTTGCCTCTCATGCAGCACTCTGTATCTAAACTCAGCTACCTAGATATGAATCTTCAGCAGTTAGAAAAGAATAATGAATGCTTTCCCAATTTGTCATATGACCTGGAATCATACAGCTTACATCACTGAAAGGCTGAATTTAACTAATGTATTTCCATAGGAAAGCTCTGTGTAAAATCACAGCTGGAAAGTCGGGCCAATATGTCAACGTGGAGGGACTACAAAGTGGCATGACTGTCGTATGGTAATGGATCAGCATGTTTTATGGCCACAGTTATATACTCAGATGGAGTGAGCTGAAAATTAGGAAAATTAAAATCCCATCTTTTCAGTTTCATTTACATAGCTTAGCTGAAGCTTATTGGTCAGCAGTTCAACAAATACTGTGAATCTGTACTAGCAGCCAGGCACCAGAGGAAATAAAATGAAAAACAGAAGTCATGTCTCTTCAGAATCCAGTTGGAGAGAAGCATATAAACAGGTGATTTAAAAAAAAAAAAGGGCATGCCAAGTGCAGTCACAGAATTTTAGATGCAGGTTGCTACCAGTCTAGGAAAAGGCATTTTTACTCATTTGAGTCATCTTTGAAATATGACAGAATATAGATCCATTTTAAAAATTATATTATCACATAATATTTCTGAATTTTGTTAGTATTATAACAATACTAGGTATGCTTCTTAGTTTTAGGAAGAGACTATCAACCCTGCTACCAGTTTCTAGGATAGAGTGCTTCATATTTAATCAGCAAAATAAAAATCAATTCTTCAGATTCTTGATAGAACTTAATCTCCAATTATGTACTCCTCAGTTCTTGTCAAATGCCAAGCTGAGAGAAATGATAATTAGGTAACATAGTAAAGGACATGAAATATATGCCCTAATATAAATGACCAACATTCTATGACTTATTATATAATTGGCTTCTACAGGATATTATTCATCACTATGATACCTCTGAATAATAATCATCATATCTCTTTGGAAAAGGATGGATCTCATGAATATTTCAAAGACTGAATTATTAAGCGTTAGCAAATAAGTTGTCAACAACTGAGCCATGAAATACTTGGAAAATGTAGTTTTTCTCATTTGTTAAAGCTTAATCTTTTATCATATATTTTCAAATGAATACCTATGACTATCCAGAAGACGTCTTCAAGGAAAGCTGGTTTCTGAAAAAATACAGAAATTTCCAACTTGCCTTGTGTCCCTACTGCATTCCAAGCCACATAAGGACTAGAAACACTGTTATTTTTGTGTTGAAGTACTATTTTCCTAGAATATAAATGGAACTGACTTGATGCTAGTGGCTTAGAGCAGTGGTTCTTGAAATGTAGTTTGAGATCAGCAGCAGTAGTGACACTTAGGAGCTGTTAGAAATGCAAATTTTTAACCCTCCATCTATTAAATCTGAAACTCTTGGGATAGAATCTACTATTATGTGTTTTTATACCTTCTCCCCTGTGATTAAGTTGCACACTGAAGTTTGACAACACTGTGGTCATCACTGTTGACTCAGCTGAAGAGCAATAATGCATGATGACATCTTATGAGATAAAGAAATGAACAACAGACAAAAAGCAGTGAGAGATGTAATCCATCTCAATTTTAGGAAGGCCTTCAATACCTTTCCAAATCATAGTTACAACAGCAACATCAGAAAATAAGATCATCATTCCACAGAGGTTAGATGGATAAAGATTTGCTTTCAGGGATAGAGTGGGGATCTATCCCAATTCCTTACCCAAATTATTCCCTACTAGGGAGAAGTAGACTACTTAATTAAATGCTTAAAATCAATATATGCCACCAACTCTATGTTTAACCTTGGACTATGCTAAGTTCTAGAATTGGTCTGTGTCCTAGATAAACAAAATTATCCAATAATATTGCTCCTAGTGCTAGTACCTGACTACCCTCCACTTTCTACTTTGCCCTATAATTTAAACCTTATGTTTTCCTGAGAGATTTTTTTAGACCTTATTCTTGGTGATGTGCCTTAAAAGTGGCTGGATTTCTCCAGATTTCTAAGATGTGTCTACCTTTAGCTTCCTTCCTTGACCTGATTTATTCTTACCTACACAACATCCATTTCTGAACTGGTCATCTCTTAGGCCCACTGAGCTATAGTTTCCTCAACTACAGGAAAATAATTATGGCATCCTTTCTTTTGTCTGTTTTAAATTCTTAAAATCCAATAAATAACATTATGTAAATGACTTATGTCCCTTAAAATAATAAACATAATGAACACAACAACACCAATGCCAAGTATTATTCTAATACTAGTAATGGCTTTTGTCATGCTAAATCTTTAACAGTCTAACTTGTGTTTGGGAGTTTGCCTTATTAGGATACACTTTTATTCTGGTGCAATAAACTAAAAATTTTTGCCCCCCCCCCCCTAGATTCATATTTTGAAACCTAATCCCCGATGTGATAGTGTTTGGAAGTAAGGCCTTTGGGAGTTGATTAGGTTATGAGGATGGAGCCCTCATGAGTGGGATCAGTGTCTTCATAAAAGAGATCCTAGAGATCTCCCTTGTCCCATCTACCTTCTGAGGATATAGCAAGAAGATAACCAAGAAGCAGGCCCTCACTAGACCATGAATCCGATGGCACTTTGATCTTGGGCTTCCCAGACTCCAGAACCATGAGAAAGAAATATTGATTGTTTAAGCAACCCAGTCTCTGATACTTATTATATTGCCCTGAATGGATTAAGTCTGGTCTTCTAGCAAGAGTATCCTAATCCTTCTTTGTTTCCCTAATGTTCATTTCTTGATCTTTTGTGACATATACGCAGGACTAGATAGTCCTGACAAACTGGAAAACAAAACAGATTGAGATTTAAACAGGAAAACTGAAGGCAGTGGCCATCTAAATTTTAAAAAATTATAATAAAATAAAGGAGTTTTAAAAGAGATAAGTAAGGGCTTGCCAAATAGATGAACTGGGAGAAACTAGGGGAAAGGAGAAGTCTGATTACAAAATAAATGAATCAGTCATATAGTTTCATTCATAAATCATAGGAGCAAATACTAGAACAAGGTTTATGTTATTCCACTGGATAAAGCTACTTATTGTATTTTGTATTAAGCACTCCTCAGAAAAACATTAAATCTGTATACTTCCATAAATTAATCTTGAGAACTATAAAGGATCCTATTCACTCTATAGAATCATCTTCTTTCATCTGCTCACAGATTCTAGAAAAAAGCAAATATAATAAAGGCAAACAAAGGTAGGGACACAAACTCTTCTTCAATCAGGACTCCTGAATCAACTCTCATTATTAATGAAAAATGGCTCTCTCACTTCTAAATGAGTAAAACTAAAATAAAGCAAAATTTTCTATTCAGACCAATCTTCTTTTTTTTAACTATTTTCTTCTTGATCAGAATAAAATAAATGCTTAATATTTTTTTTTCCTGTTCTGGGCCAATCCCTTATGTAAATAAGTGGTTGGATTGAATGAAATCTTGTATTAACTCCTAAGGATCTAAGATTTTTCTTAATTCAGCTATTACTTTTATTATTTTATCCTTTACCATCCTTTCCTTGTTAAAACAATTGTTATAATAACTGAGAGAATCAGTACTAGAGATCTATATGAGCTCATTTGAATAGAATTCTTTTTTAGACCATCAAACAATAAAAAATATTTATTTTTATTTAATAATATTCATCATTATATGTCTTACAGACAGAAACCAAAAGTTTAGTCAAATATTTTCTGCTGAAAATTCTATGTCAGCATATATAAAATCAATATAACACAATTGTAAACATTAGGAAACATGTTTTTAAGCCCCCTCCCATGAAAAATAAGTAATATAATTTCACCTCTAAGAAGTTCTGAATGGTAATTTGAAGAAAATACTTGTTCTATTTTATTTGTTTTTATTTCCAGAATGTCAGGAAAAGAAAAATTCATGGAAGAAATTTTGGTGGGGTACAGGAAAGAACCTATTGATCATCCCTGGTAAGAAATACTTAATTACATACAAGTCAAAATTGTGAGACCTATACCTTTAAGTATTTCAGAAGAGAACACTTTCTTTTCCAGATGGCTTAGAATTTTACCTGGCTAAAAGCATGGGGAGGCACATTAACTTGCATATCTTCAAGTTTTACAATTCAAAGATGTAGATTACATTATCAGTATATTCCAAAGCATCATTGCCTCCAAAAATAGAATTAAGTCATATACATAAAGGCATGATTTAGTGAAATCTAATTGGTAACAGACCTCGATGTGCGACAGTCATGGCTATGGGCATGAGCTGTGATGTTTTAAAAAAAGAATCAATGGCAGGCTGGTAGAATTCAGGAGAGAAAAGAAACTACGTTTAGGAGAAAAACATCCTTTCGAATAAAATCATCTACTAGAAATAGAAAATGCTCACCAATCCTGCAAAATATATTGCCTTTCTTTAAATGTTTAAAATTCCTGCTTCACATGTAAAAGAGTAAATATATTCCACTGAGTGTTAAAAAAAAAAAAACCTTCCAATTTTAGAAAAGGAAGTGGCAACCATTTGATACAGTAGCCAACAATAATTTATTTATTCCCTTTCAAGAATTCATACATCACCAAGATCTTTAGATCCCAATAATGATTCACCCCATTCCTTTGCAGAGATAAGAATGCCTAACACTCTACAATATACCTCTTGACGCTTTTGTTTGATTGCTTAAACTTTGCTGTTAACGAATGAGTAGCCAAAATATTCCCTGGGAACCACTCAAGAATCAATACAACTGTATGTTAAATCATAGTATGGCTCTGAGCATTTCAATAAATTTGTATTGATGTATCTTTACTAAACCCATGAGAGCAGCATATATATTAGATACCCCTTGTTCCCTAAAACAAAATAACAGCTCAAGTTGAGATTAAAATAGCAGTATATAAAAATAGGACAGATAGTTTTGTCCTCAAATCCAGTTTCCTACAAAGTTATTCGATCTTTATTTTCATGAGAATGTTATGATTTTAAAATGTATATATATAAAATGTATCTAGAGTCTTCAATTTTCTGTATAAGTTAAAATATTTAAGTATATTCCTCAATTAATTTTTGTCTAAACACCTATCTGGCCCTTGAAGTCAAGTGAAAAGTAGCACTGTCTGTTCTTTTAAAAGTGGTATTCAGCATACCTTAAAATAGATCTCCTCTTCCCCAAAATGAATCTGGCATCCAGCTACTTGTGTTTCCATTAAATGAGCCATGAGGACTATATGTTGATATTTTGCTTGATAAACAAAATGTTTTCCACTAACCACGTACCATTTTATTCAGCAACTACAACATTGAACACAAGCCAATAGCAAATTAAAACTCACAAACACGCAAGATATATAACTTTATTTCTCTCTGTATCATGACATCTGTCTGAAAGTTAGGTCTTATTTTCTGTCTAATACTGAAACTAAAAGTGTCCATAAAGTGCTTGAAGTCTTCATGGGAGGAAAACAATCCCTAAATGATTACTTTTAGTTCTTTATCTAATAGTTCTCAACTATTTATTTAGTCAACACAAGGCTAGTACAGTCTTAATAGCATTCATGATGTGTATTAGGCATGGTTTCTGACTTCAAGGCATTTATGATCTACCAGAAAAGATATAATTAATGTAGCACACCTGGGAGCTACAGTCATAATTAGTGTAAACATGATTTAGTATTATGTGCTTAAAGTTTAGTAATATTTAAAAACACATTTCAAATGTATTTATGTATCAATTAAAACTTCATAGTGTATGTGATACGAAAGCTCATACAAATAATAAAAGATCAATTTTTGGTGTATGTGGCCAAAATGTCTAGATGTTGGTGTGGCTTACTCCATCAGCTCAAACTATGGCACCTAGGACCTTCTCCCTGCTTCCCTTGGCATTGATCTATCTTGATTTTCCACTCTGTGGACCACATCAATTTCCCTTTCTATTTCATATAGCTCAGCAAGAAAACTTTCTTACTCATAAAGATAGAAGGTTTCTGACCACAGCAATAACACGAAAGAGTTGGATCTGGTTCTCATTCGGTAGATAGATACTGACCATTAATGCACCATTATATATATATATATATATATATATATATATATATATATAATGGTGCATTAATGGTCAGTATCTATCTATCTATATATATAATATATATATATGCCTATATATATATATTATGGTGCATTAATGGTCAGTATGTGTGTATATACATATATATGTATATATCTATATATAATTCTCTAAGGAAGCATTTGTAATAACAAAAGTAGACACTGTAGAACAGGGGAAATGTATTTAGTTGTTACAAGATCATAACTGTCAGACGCCTGATATACTGGGATATACCTTAAGTCACATCTCACTCAATGTTAATTTCCTATTTCTGCTTTAACAAGTTAACACAATTTTAGCAGCTTAAAACAACACACCTTTATTAAAAAAAAAATATGTATGTCAGAGGCTCAGGTGGGTTTGACTGGGGACTCTGTTTAGAATCTCACAAAGCCAAATCAAGGTGTCAGTGGCCTGAGCTCTAATCCGGAGGGTCTGTGTGAGATTCCACTTCCAAGCCCATTCAGGCTTTTGTCAAAATTGTTTCTTGTGGTTGTATGGTTAGAGTCCCTACTGTCTTGCTATCTGTCTGGTGGGAGACCTCTCTTCTCCTTAGGAACATACACTCCCCATCTATGTTGCCTCTTCCAAACTGTGAGTGGTTCTGTCCTCCTCATTTTTTACTCTTTCTGATTTCTCTTCTGCTGAATCTCTGACTCCAGAGAAATTTCTCTGTTTTTAAAAGTTCATGTTTTTAGATTGGTTCAAACTAGGAAGTCCAGGATAATTTTAAGATCTTAATGTCTATAAACTCAATTACATCTGAAAATTCCCTTTTCGTGTAACATAACATATTCATAGGCTTAACACCAAGGGGCAAAGATCATGGAGACCAAAATTCTGCCTACCATACACCCATTGAGTGTTAAATGCCATCTACTGCAGGGAATTGAATATGGTGGTATGGGAGCATGAGTAAGTCTAAGAGAGAGAGAGGCTAAGTGAAAGTAGGAGATGAGAGCAAACTCTAACAATAGT
Source organism: Mellivora capensis (assembly GCA_004024625.1). Taxonomy (NCBI): domain Eukaryota; kingdom Metazoa; phylum Chordata; class Mammalia; order Carnivora; family Mustelidae; genus Mellivora; species Mellivora capensis. The sequence goes on along the minus strand of PISX010005774.1, from coordinate 85,676 downwards.
AAATCAGCCGCTGAAGCAATATAAAGACAATTCATGTTCTCAGGGGAAAGACAGCAAGGTGCAATCTTTTGTAAAATGTCTTGGGCACAGTACTAGAAATTGTTATAACTTCAAACTGAAGGAACAAGATATCTTGAAATCTCTGGGACAATATGGAAAGCCAGCAAAGAAAAAAAAATCTATAAAAGTACTGTCTCTCCATCTGTCACATAATTTTGCTACCTTTTTGTCTTATTAGTTTGTATGTTAGAACTTCTCAAATAGAAATCAGAGTGGGAGAGTGAAGAATATTCTACTTAATCCACAAAAGTCTCTGAAGAAAGGAATTATGCTAAATCCCTATTAACATACTTGGTATGTTTCATAATAAAATCATTGTCCTTATTTATAATTTGGTTTAGCTTATGATGTAATGTAATCCTCCCTTTGCTGTTTGGGTCAGTCTCTGATGAATATAGTCCAAGCTGTGCGAAGCTCAGAATAACTGGGAAAGTAAAAAAGCTAAATTTTATTCTTTAACCAGATCTGCTGAAAACAAGAGTATATAAATGTTTTATATGTGGGCATACTGCCATTATAATGGTTTAGGTGACAGATATTTGAAAAGAAGTCACCTATACACTTTATTTTTCAGGCATGTGGGGAGATACGGTGCAAAACTATTTCTAACGGATGGTATCTGTGCACAGAAACTGCTGGATGTCAGTTTCTTGATAACACTTAATGTTTTTGGTACTCTAACATAGACCTTTTAGCAACAGATGTTTTAATCCAATAAAAGGAAAGGGGGTAAAAAAAAATACCTTTCTGGATTAGAAATAGTAAAAGAGAAAAACTCTTCATTTAACTTTTAACTAATGTAGCTGTACAAATTAAAAAGCATCAAAAAAATCCAGTGACAACTGTTGTTGAGATGCTGGAAGTCAGCTGAAGTTTCATTGCTAGAGGTGATTTTGTCCTGAAAAATATTTGGGCAAGCAAATGGATATAGCAGCAGGAACTCTTTGTTAAGTCGAAAGCTGAATCTCCTTCGATGGATTAGGTGCCATTAATTGTGAGTGTCGTGTCAAGCTCTGGTGGCTAAGAGAGATGACCTACCTTCCCACCTGGGCAAGACTATAGCATTCAGTGAAAGAGGAAAAGGATGGCCATTAAATAAATATTTTACAGAAGAGAGAGCCTTGTGATATAGATAGCAGGGTCTTCTGAGGCTTATTATAATCTAAATACCCAAGAGTATTCAAATTAGGTTGTGAATCTGAAAACATAAGAGATAATTTACCCTAAGAATGGAACACACGCATGCACATACATACAACTACAACCCTTTGAAGAAATTCCTTCCCCTTGGCAGTGGTCTAGTAACACAGCTGCTTTGTAGAAGCCTAGATTGAACTAGAGGCGATGGAGTCCAAGCTTTGGTGCTCATTAGAATCACATGAGGAGACTTGAAGTGCCCCAGCGCTCAAATTAAACTCCAGGCCATCTAAATCTGAATGTCTAGGTTGGGAGCCAGGCATCAGTATTTGTTATTAAACACCCCCAATTGATTCTAATGTACTGCAACATTTTGGGCCCAATGAGGGAAAGATGAGAATCTGAGTAAGGATGTGCATATTATTAGGCTCCTCAAAACTACAGGTGCCTATAAATAAAAATGATAAGTGATTAGAAATGTGGCATTAACTAGAGGATGGGTAACATTTATGCCACCAAGAGCCAGAAGGATATTAACATTCTGGGAATCCCATGTTTTGGTGGGTCTTAGTAGGAGTAAATTACTTTGGACAAGGAACTCAATGTGCTATGGGTCTAAGACAGAGGAACTAAAAGTGGCCCATTCTATCCTTTTTTAACTCATGAGGAAGTGAGACTCATAACTGTGTATGATCTTGCCTAATGTAGTTTCTATAGCAATTAAAATATATACCTGGAATATATAGGAAAGAACCATTCTAAGAGTTAGGATATCCCACCTGACTTAGCTCAGACTGCTATAACAAAATACCATGAACTGTGGGACTTAAACAGCATTTATTTTCCACAGTTTTGCAGTTTGAGGAGTCCAAGATCAGGATGTTAACATGGTCATCTAGTGACGGCCTTCTTCCTGGCTTCCATAAAGACTGGCTTGTTCTTGCTATATCCTCATATGGTGATTAAGAGAGAGACAGAGGAAGGGATGGGATTGAGAGAGAGAGAGAGAGGTTGCTCTTTAGTCTCCTCTTGAAAGGGACTAATCCCATTATGAGAATCCCATGACTTCACTGCCTCATCTAAACCTAATTACCATCCAAAGACCTAATCTCGAAATACCATCATGCTGGGGAATAGGGTTTCAACATATGAATTTGGGGGAAGACACAGTTCAGTCCATAGCACCACCTTAAATCTGGGTAACTTTCTAAGATGTAAAACAAGCATGTATAAAACAATAAAATTGTATTCAAAATTATGCAGTACAGGTGTAGATGCTGAGACATTTTGAGAAGGAATAATTTAAATTACTAATAAAACATATGTACTGAACACCTGATAGGTAGCTATGGACCAAGCAAGGTAGTAATGACAGGAGTAATATGGAGGAGGTGAAAACGTTGGGATCAGAAAGACTGGTTGACTATAGGTTTGGCAGAATGAAGCTGTGACAGGAATGAATGCTTGGAAGCAAAGATAGTCTAGAGAGCTTGTGTACCAAAGGCTGCCAAGGGTCAATCCCAGGCCTTTAGTCCTCTAACCTAGACCAGTGCCAGTGGTTTAAAGCTCAATTTCTGCCGTGTAGACTCCCCTGCTTTATTGTGTCCAAGTCTCCAGCAGTATTTTCTTTGAGCACAACCATTTCATGTCCCTCTTCTGCTCACTATGGTCTCCACCCAATTTTGGTCATCCACCAAAATTAGGATCTCGTGCATTTTCTTTTCCTTTTTCTTTTTAATTTTTAAAAAGATCTCATTTATTATTTGATAGATAGAGAGAGACTGCCTTCACAAGCAGTGGAAGCAGCAGACGCAGAGGGAGAAGCAGGCTCTCCGCTGAGCAGGAAGCCTGAGATGGAGCTCTATCCCAGGACATTGGGATCATGACTTGAGCTGAGGATGGAACTCTGACCAACTGAGCCTCCAGGCACCCCAGGTTGTATGCATTTCGTTCCTTGGCCCACTTCTCTTTCCCATATGCACAGTTTGCAGTTTCACCTCTCAATTGCTCAGCCTCATCTAGAATCAGGACTTTAATTGATTATTTGACAACAATAATTGGTCTGTCATATTTGTTTTTCTTTGTCAGTATACTTTTTCTTCGGACTGTAGCTTACATGCTACCTATTCTCAGAGGTCTTCCCAAATTGTGTTAGATCAGAAATAAACTCCATCTCCTAATCATAGTGAGGTTTCACTGGAGCTCTCAAAAAAAACCCAAGGGACTTTCATTCCTCGTTTGCACTTCTACAGAAATATTTGTTGAATTAATTAAATCGATTTGAATAGAATCAAATCGAATCAAACTGAACTGAATTGAATGGAACTGAATTTAAATGGATGGTTCTTTTTATGTTTGAGTTCCAGACAGGTCATAGAGAAAATAATTTCTTTCTTTGTATTTTTTTTTCAGAATCTCTCAATATATGTATCTCTAATAGAAAAGCCACACAGAATATTCTACATATAATCAGTCGAAAAGTTTTGAGATGATTCAGACTTAATAGCCACATTCATGTACAGATAATAACACTGTCAAATAAGTGTCATCTTTGCCTAAGAAAAAGCAGAATTCTTTAACTCTATACTAAAAAAAATGGGATATATTTAAAGCTAGGCTAAATGGGCTCTGTTTTTAATGGGCCAACTTGAATTCAAAGTTAATTGGATATTGAAATCTCAGCTTATGATTAATATGTATCATTTTTCAGAAATCCCAAGATAAAGCTGCTAACTATAAAAAAATGACAAAACTATACATTTCCTGAGCCGTGGATTTTAGCAATCCTCATTCCAGCAATAAAGCCCTCTTTTGAAAATTTTCTCCCTCTATTTGCTTATAGATAATGCTGTTCTTTCTTATGTAATCTACTTAAGCATACCACTGTTTAGAGCCTTCATCACTTCTTAATAACCTGGCCATTATAGGGTAAGGAATATTCCCAAATACATTTTAAACAGAAAATTACGGGATAGGCAGCTGGGTTGCAAAAAAGTTGCTAAGATCCTTTCACAACTCAAAGATTTGATGACATATCATCTTGGTTTATTTGTAAATAAAAGCAAAACAATAAAATCTTTATGCCACAGACATCATTAACACATTCTGTTTTTTCTGGCCTAGCTTTTATTTATAAAATTTTACTTGCAACAGCAGAGTGAAAATAAGCCCTATCACAATTACAAACAACAGTGCCTGTGAATCAATAGAGCAAACAATATTTGCTCAGCATATTTCCTGCAGATTTCTTTCTAAAAGGCAGACACCCTTTCTCAACCATCTTTGCTTATAGAAAAACACACAGGGGAATACATACATATACACACAATAGCCTTTTTTTGTTCTTTCTTTCCTTTTTTCTTTTTTTTAACAAGATAGCCTTTGACATCTTTTTAAATTAAAAAAAACCCTATATTTTAATAGTTGGATGGAACTCCAGTTACTATCTAATAGCTTGGTTGCTATAAAATCTGTTGATTTTATAAAATAAATGCTATACATCTAGAGGAATTGAACAGCAGGGCACCTAATTTATTTATTTATTTTTGTTTATTTCATTAGCTGTGCTTTGTTGTTTATTATACTACATGTCTTCGTCTAAGGACTTTTCTCACACTATCTGAATTAATTCTCACAAAAATCCTGAGGTTATCCTCTCCATTGATCAGATGAAGAAACAAAGGTTTCAGAGGTTAATTCATCTGCCCCAAATCCCACCACTAGTGCGATCATCAACACTATAATGCCAAAACCAAGATCCTTTCCTCCCAGTTATTAGAAGAGGAATGATATCCTATGTTTCCCAACTGCACATTCTGAGCCTTTGCAAAACACTCAGAGGCTTGTTTTCAAGTGTTTGCTTCCCTACTTTGTATTTAGAAATATTCAAGCAGTTACTATTTAGCTAAGTTGATCATTTTTAATATTTGAGATTCTCATGCTGTATTTAAAGTGAACCAAACACTGGACGACTTTACTTATTGATTCTACCTACTTATCTATACCTATTTTATTCAGAAATTGACATTCTCATCATATCCAAACTCATTGTCACACTTTTTCAAGTCATTGAATCAGATAATTTTAGAGGTTCAGCTCCCGTGTATTAGCCAAATGAGTCACTGAGATTTTTTACTTTTTAGAAGTCAGAGAGAAAATTTTAACTTGACTGTGTTATTTATGCCCTTTCTCTACAAATGGGATTACACAAAAATGCCCAAGAGAGTCCTGTATTCATCTTCTTTAAATTCTTTCCTTACTATGAATATTTACTTCTAAATATCATTAAAAACAGAAGAACTTCAGATTTTTAGTAGACCTTTAGTGTTGTTTTTGCATCGTCATGTCTCTTTAATCTAAATGCTATAAATATTTGAAAATTCTAGACTGTGTGTGTGTACATACACACGTGTGCCTGTGTGGTGTTGTTATCCTGCTTTAAAAGCAATTTCAAATGTTTACCAGTACAGTCCAATGTGCTTTCAATTAAATTAATATTTTTTGGTCTTTTGTCAGTAGAGTAGGAAAAAAAACAAGAAATTCTGAAGTTTCCACCTATCACCTGCTTTTTTCTCAACGCAGAAACCTAGGAATATTAAATGAAGCATTACAACTATTTAAGAGCATGTGTGGGACTGTCTTTCTTCCTATCTTCTCAAATATTTCAGGGAATCGTTAAAGACTCTCTGATGATTCCATGCAAACTCATAATTTTGATGATCACAAGTTCTTCCTTATTTGTTCAGATTATTCATTATCTGCTAAAAAAATATGACACAGGTACAACCAATGCCCAATAAAGGCATCACCATTCCCAATGTGACAGTCAGTGTTTGACATGAAGGGCAGTAACTCCTTTCCAGAGGGGACATTTCTACACTGAGGATGCATCACCACGGCTGGCCTTAGTGCTGACAGTTACCTGCACTCCCACTCCCTTTTCTAATGCACTGTCACCTCTGCTTACAGGGACATCTCTGATTCTACAGACACCATTGTGATGAACCCACCGTGGTCACGTGGTCATGCATTGAAGTCATAAAAATTCATGGAGGTAAAACAAACAAAACAAAGCACCAGCTTTTGCGTAGGTTTGCGGGTTTTTTTTTTTAACCCTCTTTTGAAAGAGTTTATTTTATTTATTTGACAGAGAGAGAGTATGAATGGAGGGAGGAGGAGAGGAAGAGGGAAAAACAGGCTTCCTACTAATCAGGGAGCCCCACGCCAGGGCTTGATCCCAAGACCCTGACATCATGATCTGAGCTGAAGGCAGATTCCTAACCAACTGAGCCACCCAGGAACTCCTAATCTGTTAAATACAAAAGACTTGAAGGCCACTGGGGTTGATGTATCAGGACAAACTGAGAGGCAGATAGTTAAACTGAATGGGCAAACCTGATTTTTTCCTTAGAAATTCTTTTTCCAAAAGGACCTTTAATCTCCATACTAGCACTTCCCAGGTATGCTTGCCACATTGGACTCTTATGTACAAACTATTTTTTCAGTTAAATATAACTTAGGTAAGTGAAATAAAAATAAGCATGTTACAAATGAAGGCAGCCAGTGGGAAAGACAGAATAATAAGGCTATGGAGAACATGTAAAAAACTATTTTAAGACCAATATATAAGAAAATATTTTTCTAGTTTTTAAATTACTTTTGAGACAACAATTCAATACCTAAATCCCCACTAAGTATAGAAATAAAAATAACCCTAAATAAAATAAGTATATAACAGAGCCTGATATTAAAATAGAGTGCAAGCAATTAACATTGTTCCAGAAATGCCAAAATGATTTAATATTAGTAAACTAGCACTTAACCGAATGTCTAGCTCATCTGAAGCACTCCATAAATATCAAGCTTTCTTTAATGTTATTACTGTCTCTGAATATAATGCACCCTATAAATAAATCAAAGGAACAAATTCACAGGATTATCTCAGTAAATACTAAGAGATGTGAATGAAAATTCACAAAATCCAACATTTCTTTGTAAGGTCTTTTAGGTAGTTCTTTAACAATGTAAAATATTTATTTTAAATCAATGAAAAACATGATAATGTTGAAACACAGGCATTCCTTTTAAAACCAGGATAAGACAGGGATACCAACAAATATCACTATTACTTAGTGTTCTAAAAGCTATGTCAATACAATTTAAATAGGAGAAAGTAGTTTTGTTGAAAAGGAAGGGACACCTTCTTCTTTATGTGAATACTACATAATCTTGAAGCTCAAGTTGCAAATAATTACAATACATAGTTAAGTATTTGCAAAAATATTTTCTATGTCCCAGAAATGTTTTTTAAATCCATTTATTAAGAATAGATTTAAAAAAAGAGTAGATATTAAGCATCTACTATATGTCAAGTACCAGACATTGAGAGTATAGCAATGAATAAGAGTAAGGAGAATAAGAGAATAAGGTCCCCACTCCTCAAGGAGCTTTATCGTAATTATTCCTCTCTATAAGAACAATATTAATGTTAAATAAAATTACAAGTATAATTTCTTCATTAAATTATTACATACCCATAGGATATAATAAAATATTTTAGAAAACTATCTAAAGTAAATTATGCACTGCTAAATAAAAAATGAAGTATGTGAATTACTGCTTTTTTGTTTTACTAAAATTAGAAAAATATTCATTTTTAAAGGCTTTACAGTAGTTATTAAGTGCAAGAATTATTGGAAAATATTTTCTCCTCCCATGATTTTCAATTTTTTTACAATGAGCAAAATTAGAGTAATTCTTATAATTAGAAATAAAATAACATTTGTTTAAAAAATGATTTCCTAAATGAAAGAACTTTATGTAATACTTCTTTAATAATACAGTATATAGCAGAAATATTAACATGGCCTCTCCCCATAAATAAAACTTGACTGGGGAGAATTGCCAAGCTAGTTATTTGAGAGAATCAAGTAACTATTATAATTACATTTAGAAAATTTAAATGAGTTCTTATGTAGTAGCAATAGTGTGCATTTTGGACTGAACAAATTTAAGTATTAAATTTTATTCATTTTTATATGAACTTTGGCAAGTTAATTCACCAACTTTAGCCTAATTTCTCCATCTATAAATTACAACTAATTATAACTGCTCAGTAGCTTTGGTGTGAAGATTAAGTGGAGGAACAATGCCTGCCATAGAGGATTTTAATTACTCATTCTTTATTTTTAAGAGGATTACAGTCAAAATGTTTATTTTTATTACCTGGGTGTAATATTAGCAATTTTAAACTTTTAGTCATTCTCCTGAGTCTCATCAAATTAATCAAAACTATATTTCAAATTATTGAAAAATTCTCTGAAAGCCATTGACTTGCTTCTATGTTCTGTTCTATTAATGAGTAATATTCTTCTGTTCCACATTAGTATGTAATTTATTTACTGTAAATAAGTTAATATCTATTCAGATAGATATTGCATTTGCATTTATGATTTCCAGAGCCTGCTTTTAGATTTTCACTAAACACAGAATTTCTTATCTTTGAGTAAAATGTTTAGAGCGCACAAACTCATATATTTTTGTATATAGAGACTAAGCCAATCTTCACAGACGAAAACAACGTAATTCTGTAAAACTATTCAAAACCTGCACTCCCAAATTTCTTTTGAGCCAAGTTGGTCCTATCACTGTTCTAATACTTTTCTTGTGCTAAAAATCTAGACAGAATTCATATCTTCTTGAAGGTATCAACTCACTTTTATAATTCAGTTGGCTTACTAAGAGCTTACTTGGATTGACCCTTTGATCTTTGAGGTTATCCTTTAACTAAGGAAATTAAGTGGCTCTCTCTGGGGACATATGTCACCTGAACCTACTGCTACTGTCATGGCAGAAAGTGGGATGCTGTAGGAGAACAATGGTACCACCTCCACTCTTCCTCCTCCTCCTCTTCTTCCTCCTTCTCTTCTTCTTCTTCTTCTTTCTTCTTCTTCTTTTTTAAGATTCACTTATTTATTTTAGAGAGAGAGAGAAAGAGAGCAGGAGTGGGAGGTGCAGAGGGAGAGAGAGAGAATCTAGGCAGACTCCACACTGAGCACGGAGCCTCATGCAGGGCTCGGTCTCACAAAACCAAGATCACATCCTGAGCTGAAACCAAGAGTCTGATGTTCAATTGACTGTGCCACCCACCTGCCCCTCCCCTCTCTTTTTTGAGTAAGACCTTATCTTGAATGCTTCCTATGCTAATTATAATTAGACCAATGATTATGAAGGAAGAATGATAGAAATAGAGTAAGGACATTAGATAAAGTAAAATAATAAGGATTTTATATAACATGTGTTTATATATTATAATGCATATAATGATATATAAGAATGTATAATGTTATACACAATTATATATTTTCTATAATAATGACACTATAACATGAAATGACATTAAGTATACCTATGTTTACATATATATATATGCATAAAATGATAGACTAGAAGGCTATTCACTGCTGCAGCAGCAACAACAATAAAACCTTATCTGAACTGAATTAGTCAAAAGCTGCCTGCAGTTTTTGCAAAAATGAGAAGAGGAAGCTGATTCCTGAGTGGGAAAGAACCCTTAAGGAGGGCAGAAGACTCATATACAGCTATCAGGCATAGAACTCTGTTCAGGGTCTTAGAAAGGGAACAAAACCAGGGTTAAACCAGGCAGGTTGAGATTCGGCTGCTTCCCCATTCAATCCAGCAGGTCTTGTAGTAATTCAAGCCTTTTCTGTCCACATAAGTAAATGTGTAGTTAAGGGGAAATTTCTAGGATTGAATATGGGTCATCTTTGACTACTGTTAAACAAAGCATGGGATTCTTGTTTTCCTTGATCTTTGCTCCCTCTAACTGAATATAAAATTGTTATAGAAGTAAGATATTTAAGGGGCACCTGGGTGGCTCATGGGTTAAAGCCTCTGCCTTCGGCTCAGGTCATGACCCCAGGGTCCTGGGATCGAGTCCGCATCGGGCTCTCTGCTCAGTAGGGAGCCTGCTTCCCCCACTCTCTCTGCCTGCTCTCTGCCTACTTGTGATCTCTGTCTGTCAAATAAATAAATAAAATCTTAAAAAAAAGAAGTAAGATATTTAATAGGAGTCAGATAATGACATTGGCTAGAAACCTTTGCTTCACATAGAAGAAGTAGTATGCTTTCCTAAAAGTTTATATTTTTTATAAGTTTCTACCTCATATTGAAATAAAATTTGATGCTGTACTTTCTGATAGTTTGGAACATGAATATAGAGAACTAAAGAAAGCAAAATTTTGAGCAAAATGTATATAAAAAATACTATTATAAATATCAAAAGATTTTCTAATTTCAAGCTCTCATTGCTAGAAATGTAATAAGAATAATCAATTCCTTTGCTCCTGTCATTTCTCAGTGACTTCACTGTGAATACTCACCCTTCATTAATAACTCCCGGTATTTATACACTGTGTCTCATCCACAGGTCTCAGAAATTACAAACACTAGACTTACACAACAGGAAGCTAAGTTGCAAGTCATGTCACCGTCTTAACAGGGAATCAGAAACCCACATAGGTTAAAATTGCTGTATATGAAGAAGCAGTGTGTGGTGGGTTAGTGTTGTCTTTGATCGACTGTTATAGGCAATAAATCCACAGATCAGTCATGGTCTAAGGACATCTGAAAGAAGGAAATAAAGAATGCTAGCTGAGCCTACCATCTCATATTCCTTAAAAATAATCCTCCAAACTCATAGGGATGTATAGAGAAAACTGATATGTATCTGATATATGACTGATATATATCAGTCAAAAAAACAATATGAAAAACTTTATTTGCAAACAATTTTCCAACCTACATATATTCAATTTGTGTCTCTTAATGGCTCCCAAATGATTTTCAATAACTGACCTGTGAAAAGTTCTATTATGTTTTTTTTCTTTTATTCCTCTCCTTCTGAGTGAATAAATAGAAGTTCACTGAGGCAAGAACCACATCTTTCTTGTTACTCAACTCATCCCCAACGTTTCTCTCAGAATCTTGCACACGTAAGAGTTTAATAAATATCCCTTGAATATGTTTGAGTGAGTGAGTGTAGAAAGTAAGAGGCAAAAGTAAAATAAGAATGGAGTCCTTCTTACCTCCAGTCCAGAGTTCTTTGCTTGCAGCATGTAATGGGATCATAATAGACAAGTGTATAAAGAAATGAGAGGAAGAAAGAAAGGAAAACAATTTGTTACCCATAAACAAATAAAGTAACTGCTGTGTGTGATACTTCAACATACATAGAAATCACTCAGTAGAGGTGAGCAGAGGATAAATGGTCGTAAAGAATATAGAGAAAACTCCTCAAGGTTCAACATGGGTGTAAGGGGAAAATAGTGTTTTGTAGGTGAAAACTGAATCAGGATGGAAAGAGACAGTTCTACCAATCAAAAAAAAATTAGTAAAGTAGAAATAAAGACATAGAGAAAATGATTGATGATTACACATTACTTTTCATAAGCAGAAGTACTTCAAATTCACATAGTTTTGACTTCTCAATTTTTATCTCTTTAGTAATGATGTTTTTCTCTTTAGGAATCCACTCCTGTGGTCATAATTCTCCCCAAATGCTCAATTTCAAATATAGCACTCTCTGATAATGTCTTTTCTTCCAGCTCACTTATTCTCATTCCAAAATTTTCTCCTAGCATGTTTGATACTTATATTTTTCCCTCCTTACCATGTGCAATTAATGCTCATGGAGTACTAATTGCTCTCTTATATATCCTAGCACTGGTGTACTTAGGTTGGATCTGTGACTGAATTCTAGCAAACACGACATTGAGCAGGTATTTTCTACCATTCCTGTTTGTTGCACTTCTGAGCTCCTTTTCCCCTTTCATGGCAAACTTATGGCCATGTGATGAGATGAAAATAAGCCCATATCCTTGCTGACTCATAAAATCAAGAAGTATCCCATTTTACCTCTCCACTTGAATGAGAAACAAACTGGTTGTGTAAAGCCACTCAAACTGTATAGTTTATGTGTTACTATGACAAATTTAGGGTTAAATTTCCTGTGTAACACCTTTTACTCATCCTCCACAGAGGCATTCAAAGGAATCATTAAAAAATGTAAACAACATCTTGTCACTTTCCTTTTTTATTTTTTAATCTTTTTTCCCCAAATTTTTATTTAAATTCCAGTTAGTTAACATATAGTATAATATTAGTCACTTCCATTTTTTAAAATATTCACTTGTTTCCCATTAAACTTGGATAAAGTTCAAATCCTTTACTGCTTCAGAACTAAAGGCTAACACCATCTGGTTTCTATCAATTACTGGGAACTCACCTCTGTCCATTCGTCCACTTGCTTTCATTCTCTTCCTCAATTACACCAAAACTTAGTACTTTGTGTCTTCTGCTTAAAGCACTTATTTCCAAGATCATCACAAACTCAGATCCAAGTTTAAACAGAATTTCTTTAAGAGGTTTCCGCCTACTTAGTGAAATGAGCATCTGCATTTACTATATACTCTAATGTTAGAGTTATGTTTGATGTTTTTGTCATAGCACAAATTATTTATCTGCTCACATTCTTATCCTGTATATACAATTTGAGTTCCTTGATGGTAGAGACACCACTATTTTTTTTTTCATTTTTGTATTCTAGAAACATGGAATAGTATCCATTGCATAGCAGCCACTCAACATGAGAGATCAGTATGTGAAGAAAATAAAATCCAGAGGAGGTGATATTTGAAATGGTAATTGAATGGTATGCTAGTGACTTACAATATTCTGGAAGCAGACCATTCTAGGGAGAGGAGACAGAAATTGCAAAATCCTGAAGGTAGAAATAAGCACAACGTGTTCCTGAAAGAGAAAGAAGGTCAGTGAGACCAGGGAATAATAAGAAAGAACTTGGGTTTCTTTACCCAACATTGTGCCTGTGCCTGGGAGAAAAAAGATGGTTTTCCCCAGAGAGCAGAGAGCAGCCACGTAATTAACACCCACATATCTGGGTGAGGGTACAAGTGTTCCCTGCCCCTGGCTTTCCTTTTTTTTTTTTAAAGATTTTATTTCTTTATTTGACAGACAGAGATCAGAAGTAGGCAGAGAGGCAGGCAGAGAGAGAGGAGGAAGCAGGCTCCCCGCTGAGCAGAGAGCCCGATGCGGGGCTCTATCCCAGGACCCTGAGATCATGACCTGAGCCGAAGGCAGAGGCTTAACCCACTGAGCCACCCAGGGGCCCCTGCCCCTGGCTTTCTTAATAACAGTATCCAACCTGGCCTTAGGCTCAGAACCCAGCAAACTCCACACAATGCCTTAGCAAGAGAGAGTCTCAGATATATTATTGTTTCTAAAAATGGAATTACATATTTTTTTTAAAAATCAACAACAAAGATTTGCATCAGCATTTAAACAAGACTTTGGAACATAGCTGTGGAAAGGCTAGTTTCAGGACAATCTACTGATGCGATTATTCCACAGAAGAAAATATAAATTTTACTTACTTTGTGCCCTACTTTTCCAATCATTGAGATAGGCAGTACCAAAACAAACATAGCAGTCACTGCACGTGAGAGAAACAAAGTATTTCTCAGAAATCCCATCTTGTTTTTTGAGGTAGGAATAGAAAGTTAAGAAAAAAATGTTTAGTCTGGAGATGGTATTTTTGTTGACTCACTTGGGTAACATAGCAAACGGGGAATAGCACCTCTTATACCTACAAGGTAAAGACTAGCAAAGCACAAAAGCAAGACTATACAAACAGATTTTTCGTCACTAATGTGCCAAGGGCCCAACTGCACTGCAGAGGTGGCTATTTCCAGAATGTGAGATCTGCACTTTTTTCAGGCCACTAGGAAACTATTTAGAGCCATCCTCAATTATGCAGCCCTAATAGCCTCATTTGCTTTCCCTCTTTGCTTTCCCTCTTGCTCTGGACAAGATGAGGGAGAAAAAAAGTCAGTTTTAGGCTTAAAGTCCCAAGATTCTGCACTTTGGTATGTTTTAAATAATCTAAGATCTAGATTTTATCTTGACAGTTTCAGGATGTTGATGCAAAATGAACAAACTTTTTTAAAAGATTTTTTTTTTAAAGGGAGAGTTTTATTCAAACCCAAGTTAGCACAGTTCCCTGGAATACACGCTCTTCACAAAGAAGAGAGTGCTTCGGGGAAGGAATATTTGGTGCAGGGTTATATATGTTTTTTCTTTTTCCTTTGGGTTTTTTTTTCCAATTACATAAAGAGTTACAAATCATGACAAAGGACATTCCAGAAAGTTATAGACTTTATCTTATGTTTTTAGTATATGCAAGTTTGTATGACCTATCTAATGGGAATCAGGAAAGTTTTTTGTTTATTTTTTTTTCTTTTTCTCATCTTTATGTTTGGAATGCCCCTTTTTGGTTATTATTACTATTATTTAACAAAACAGGTGTACAGTATGTGCTCAGGACAGAAAGAGAGCCCATGCTTTAAGGTTTTGCCAAGTCATTTTGACCTTGGTAAATGTTAAAGTATAGCTTTGCTGGGAGCCCAGGGACAGGGCCCACAAACACGAAAAGTTGAAAATTTCCTTTATTTTCTCAAGGATCTTTATTTTATTTGGGCAGGATTAAACTCTGGTACAATGATTGGCACTAGCTAATCTCTCAAAAGACGGTTTTCCACTAGGACAGTAAATGGTTCATTTTCACTTGGAAATCATCCAATTGGACCAAAATGCCATATCTCTTGATTGGCTAGTACTAAATTTCTTGAGTAGAAAAGGCAGTGAGAGCTAGAAAATGAAAGTGAAAAGATAGATAAATTTCTAGATAAGAGGAACTGGAAGATCAGAAGAGATCATTGTCATCAATCTTAGCATCTACAACTTCTAGAGACATAAGCCTGCCAAGTAGATAAAATTTTTTTTTTCTTCTCATGGTTAAAGAGCCGCAGGCAGTCTAGAAGTCAGACAAATGCTTATTCTCCAATTCTTCTTTTTCTAACACCCACAATAATCATTATCACTGCCTTCTTACTCATCAGTTTGGGAACTTTTATTCTTCATTTGACCAAACTATGAAAAATTGGTATAACTGTCTTTATTTGTATAGTTATCATTGCATTATTATGAAGGATACTTCTTACTGACTGGGAGTCATCCTAATTTAATAGAAAACTAGTTTCAGTCTTATAGAGAATGAGTTATTCAGAGGATTCTGGTTTGTAGAATACAGAACCAACCCAACAGTGTGGAAACTTTCTAACCTCAGTAATAAAAGGATGCTATTTGAAGATTATCAACATAGTATGTTACCCCTGCCTGCAGGGACCCAACAAAGTGGTCCTAGAGCATTATCTACAAATGCCACACAAGTCTGCCTTTAGGATTGTGCATGTAACATTTTAAAAATGTTTTAAATGTGTTCATTGGTTCTTTTTTCTCGACCATGAAGGCTTCAGTAAGAACTGTATACAAAGATCCATATTATACTCAACAATCAAGAAAGTAGTATAATTTCAACAATGGGGAAACGCTTACTCACGAATTATAGAACAAGAAATTGTTCTTGTGTTTCATTTCAAAGTTTGTTTTCAAAAGAATAAAACTTAAAAGATGAACATAGCTGGATGTTAGAAGTGTTATAGGAGAACCTGGGTGGCACAGTCATCCAAACATCCAACTCTTAGTTTAAGCTCAGGTTGTAATCTCAGGGTCATGGGATGGAGTCCCATATACAGCCTTGTATCAAGCCCTGTAAGGAACTTCATGTGGGGCTCCATGCTCAGTGTAGAGTCTGCTTAAGACCTTCTCCATCTTGCTCTACCTCTCTCCCTCACGTTCACTCTCTCTCTCTCTCTAAAATAAATAAATAAAATATTTTAAAAAATAATTTTTAAGGTTATAATGATTTTGTTTACCTTAAGTCAAAAGTTTGAGCCCAAAATTATGCTGTAGTCCTCCTGGAATGATCATATTGACCTATGCCTCTGGGGAATCAGAAATTTAGCTTGTCTACAACTAATCCTCTCACGTGCCATCTAGTTAACCTTTTTATTTATTTTTTTTCCTTGCAGAGGACAAACCTTCCTTGTGTAATTTGTGGTTCACAGTTTGTTAATGGGGAAAGAGCTTAGTTCGGCACTTTTTATTTTAATGGAATTTAATAAGTTATATACAACAGTACTTAATACAGCTTTGTATAGAGTAGGTACTCAATAAAAGTGTACTGGTTCTACCCCTTGTTTTGAACACAAATGAATTCTTTGATATCTAGAGTACCGCTAATTCTTAATTTACCCAGAATTGCCATGCTTTATGCCTCTTGCTCTAGTCTTATCCAGACAGCAACCTCTTTCATTCTTAAAAGCCTTCTGTTCAGTAAACAACATGTGTTGGAGAGGATGTGGAGAAAGGGGAACCCTCTTACACTGTTGGTTGGGAATGCAAGTTGGCCCAGCCACTTTGGAAAACAGTGTGGAGATTCCTTAGAAATTAAATATAGAGCTACCCTATGTCCTCGCTATTGCACTACTGGGTATTTAGCCCAAAGATACAGACGTAGTGAAAAGAAGGTTCCTTTGTACCCCAATGTTCATAGCAGCAATGGCCACAGTTGCCAAACTGTGGAAAGAACCAAGATGCCCTTCAACGGACGAATGGATAAGGAAGATGTGGTCCATATACACTATGGAGTATTATGCCTCCATCAGAAAGGATGAATAGCCAACTTTTGTATCAACATGGACAGGACTGGAAGAGATTATGCTGAGTGAAATAAGTCAAGCAGAGAGAGTCAATTATTGTATGGTTTCACTTATTTGTGGAACATAAGGAATAACACGGAGGACATGGGGAGATGGAGAGGAAAAGTGAGTTGGGGAAAATTGAAGGGGGAGATGAACCATGAGAGACTGTGGACTCTGAGAAACAAACAGGGTTTTGGAGGGGAGAGGTGGGAGGTTGGGTGAACCTGGTGGTGGGTATTATGGAGGGCATGCACTGCATGGAGCACTGGGTGTGGTGCATAAACAATGAATTCTGGAAAACTGAAAAGAAATTAAAAATAAATAAATAAATAAATAAATAAATAAAAGCATTCTGTTGTAGAACATAACTTACTAGGTCATCTAAATTAAGACGTCCATATTTACACAGCTAATGTGTTTTTCCTTAAATTCAATATGGCCTAAAGATGGGAGTGTCCTTATTTCCTCCCTTCCATTAACATCCGATTGATCAGACTGGATACTAAATTAATCTGCTCATTCATTCAAATATTGTGCTTTTCTTTAGGGCTCAGCACTGTGTTAGATCCTAGGGATATGATGGTGAGCAAGGTCCCTATGTCTCTTCCTTCATAAAACATGTGGCTGTTTAGTGGATAAGGCTAATATAGCCTAAGACAAAGGAAAATCTAAGAAGGCCATACCAATAGCTACAGGAAGCAATTTACCGGTCTCAGTCAAGTTCTCAGTCAAACCAGGGAAAGAAACCCTCACTCTGTTAGGCCTTAGCAGAAAAGCTAAACCTTTCAGGTTCTAATGGGATCAAACAAGCTCATGCCCTGCATCTGCCATAGCAGAATCTCATTAGGTCCACTCACATAGACTGATTATGGAGTTCTGAACTTCCATCCTATAATATGGCTTCTACAGTGTGGGAAAGAAAATAGTTCATTTTCAATCCAGATAAGATAGACACTGAAAATTAGTTTAGTGATTTCCTTTTTGCTCTTCTAATTCTTTCCTAACACATCACACAGTAGGGCATAAGCAACTTCCTATGCTGCCAAACTGCCTGGTTCTGAGAGACCCTCATGGCTCTCCTGCAGCTAAGCCAATTATGGTCCTTGGAGAGTCACTATGGTGACATAGGAAACAGCATAGGTTATGAGATGGGGCAGAGAGAATGTTAGGGGAAACATAACCACCTGGAAAAGGTGTCTTTGTTATCAGAAATTAAAATGTTGAGTTTTACCTTTCTGTTGTTAACAAGAGAAAAATATGTTAATTACAGTTTTCTAGCTCTCACTCATTCAGATTTGCAGGATGACTCCAAACATACATTTCCTTCTTTCTTTCATTTTGTTTAAGTTGTTATTGGACTCGCAGTGTATTCGTCCAACCATTATAAAACATGTACTAGGGTGTATACTGGGCTTCTGAAATAAATGCTTCCTCTGCTTTTGCTTATTATGAGAATTGCAAACGAACAGTAGCGACAGTGCTACTATGGAAATAAAACATTTGGTCATTTAGAAAAAATGGTATAAATAATGATATACTTCATTAAAATAATGCATGGTATACAGTAAATGATCAGTATAAGTAAGTGCTGAATTTCCTACACTGCTTGGAAAGGTAGATTAAATCAACTGCTAAGACTTTTCAAATCTAGGGGCCTTTAAAATTACTTCATGATATGGTAACATCCCCATTTTAAGACACACACACACATGCACAAACATTAATATATCTAGAGAAATAATGAGTGTTTAACAGGTCAATGAGTATGCTTCAGCAACAGATGTAATGGATATTCTCTAACAGGGATTGAATTACCCAACCCATATAAAAGTAGATCTTAAACTCTAGAGAAAATAAGAACAAAATCTGAATGCCAATAAAAACAATATTTTCAGACTTGAATAATCATTATAGTCTATACATTTTAATGCTGATGTCAATACTTCTCTGCTTAAAGAATAATGAATAATTATTTTTAATTTTTATTTGAGTACAGTTGACACACAATGTTACATTACTTACAGATGTATAATATAGTGATTCAACATAACTATATGTTATGCTATGCTCACCACAAGTGTAGCTACTAACTCTTACCAGACAATGTTATTACAATATCATTGACTATACACCCTATGCTGTACCATTTTTTCCCATGATTTATTCATTCCATTACTGGACACCTGTATTTCCTACTCCCCTTCCCTTACTTTGCACATTCCCACACCCCATACCTCTGGCAACCATCAGTCTGTTCTCTGTATTTAAAGGTCTGATTCTGCTTGTTGTGTATTCATTTGTTCATTTGGTATTTTTCTTTGTCAGATTGACTTATTTCACTTATCATAAGACTTTCTAGGTCTATCCATGTTGTTGTAAATGGCATGGTCTCAATTTTTTCAAGGCTGCATAATATTTCATTGTGTCTTCCATTTTACACACACACACGCATGTGCGCACACACACACACACACCATTCCTTCTTTATCCATTCATCTATTGATGGACACTTAGGTTGCTTCCCTATCTTTGCTATGTAAATAATGCCACAGTTACCTGAGGGGTGATATCTTTTAGAATTAGAGTTTTCATTTTCTTGGGTAAATACTAAGTAGTGTAATGATATTGCTATTTTTGTTTTTGGTTTTGTTTTTGGGAAAAACATACTGTTTTTCCATACTGTTTCCCATGATGGCCAATTTACATTTCCACCAACAGTAGTTGAGAATTTTTTGGTTTTTGTTTTTTCTTTTTTTTCCCTCCTACATCCTAGCCAACACTTATTATTTCTGGTCTTTTTGATTTTAGTTATTCTGACAGGTATAAGGTGACCTCTCTTTGTGGTTTTGATTTATGTTCCCTTGATGATTAGTGATGTCGAGCATCTTTTCATGTGCATGATTAAGTATTATTATGTTTTCTACTTATAAAACTGTTATAATCTGGCCATTTCAGAGACTCAAATTGCTACTAATACTTGTATTATTTTTAGCATATATTTTCTCAGCTATACTTTCTTACATGGTGGCCACAAATCACACAATTTAGATGGAACTTTTTTATTATCTCCATTTTACAGATGAGAAAACTGAGGTTAAGAGATTTTGTGTGGTTCTATCCAAATTATAATTTATCAAATATGAAGACAAGATTTAGCATTTGGTCTTATTCCACTTGAAGGCCTGAGGCCATTAATCACACTTTTTCAGAATTAAATATATGTATCCTGTCTTTTTTTAGAATTATTTTTTCAGGGTAGTGAAACAAGAACCATAGATTGAAAATGACAATCATAATAATAATGATTAATCATAACTGACATTTTGAGAGCTGTTGTCTTAAAATATAACTGCATCAACAAGATTTCCTGTAGTTTAATTTCTGCTATTGAAGAGAAATACCCTCATTTGTATTTCCTGCAGGCAAAACCTTAGGAGGACTGCCTGCAAATCCCAGCCTCCAGACACAGCAGTGCCTTATCTGGGGCTTTCATGAAAATATCTCATTGTACTCAACCCAAATTACAAATTGATTACAAGTCACATAAACAGGGATCATCTTAGTCTTCATAGAAGTTTAGCTGCCTCTGGGCTGAAACATGGCAGCTGTTTAATCACTAAACACTGTACTCTTCGATAGTGCAAGGCAGTGTGAAAAACGGTGATTCACAAATGCACTCAGTTGTCAATTGCTGCATAAATGTCAAAACAATTTAAATATATTAGGGACAACCAAAAGAAAATTTAAAAGTCATGAAGTAATGAATTGGTAAACTTACATGCAAAAGGAAATTGAATCAAAAGCAATGGATTCAGAGGTAGAATTGAAAATGGGACAGAAACTACTCAAAAGATTATATGACTCCATTAGGTACATGAGCTTGGACAAGTCACCTATACATTGTGAAGCTCAATGTTTTCATCCAGGAAGGCAATGAGACCATGTTATCTAGCCTAATGTCCTTTATATGACTAGACTTCTTTTATTCTATAATTTTCTTAATAGCATTTTTTAAAAGAATGAGGCTAAATAAGGCCAGAGGTACGTAAATACAAATGGCACCTCCACAAAACCTGAAAAATTCTTACAATTAGTAACATGCATCATAGATTGCACATATTTGTCATTTTCTTTCACTTTGAAAGATGACTGAGTCATTCCTACTTGTTTTATAACCTAATACTTTACCTTACTAAGCAGGTCTTCCACTGAGGACTAAAAAAGTGCTCATATAAGTGATTCACCAAAATTTCACAGAGGCCACTTTGAGTCTTGACCTTTTTAAGATAAATAAACCACTAAATAAACAAAAATTTTGCTGCCATCAAAAGAAAATAAGCTGCCATTTAAAAAACCAGTAAATAAACAGAAACTCAAGTAGGGTTTTCAAGAAAAGTTGATTGCCTGGGTGGTGTCGTCAGTTAAGTGTCTGACTCTTGGTTTTGGCTCAAGTTGTGATCTCAGAATCATTAGATTGAGCCCCATGTTAGGCTCTGTGTTGAGCGTGGAGTCTACTTAAGACTCTCTCTCCCTCTCCCATAGCCCTTCCCTCCCATGATAGCTCTGTTTCTGTCTCTGTCTCTCTCTCAAATAAATACATGAATAAATATTTTTTTAAAAAGATGATGTTATTTATGCTCAAAAAATTTTAAAGTTATCAAGAGTGACTCCAGTTTCTATTTTCTTTTCTGATAATTAGAAAAAGAATTGTACTTATTTTTTAAGATTTAATTAATTTGAGAGAGAGACACACACACAGTGGGAGGAGGGGCAGAGAGAGAGGGAGAGAAGCAGACTCCCTGCAGGGACCCTGGACTATGGACTACATGGGGCTCATCCCAGGACCATTGGATCATGACCTGAGTGGAAGGCAGATGCTCAACCAACTGAACCACGAAGGCATCCAAAGAATTGTATTTATTTTTTTAAAAACAGAGCAAATATTTGGCTTCTTTTATATCAGATCAAAGCAAAAGCTGTACTGGGTAACATTAAACAGGCAAGGGAGACTGTATTCAAGGCTAGTGCATAAGGAAGAGAAGCCAGAATTCAATGTGCACTAAAGTCCCCTGCAACAAAGGGCAGGAAAGTTTTAAGGAGCTAGGGTGAAGGGGATTTTGAATCACCACCCAAAAGGAAAAGTAAACTTTACAGCAGGAAGTAGTTACACAACTTGGAGTGAGGCACCTAGCCCAGTTAGGCTCCTATTTCCCCACAGAGAATAGTAGAGGCTTTGTCTGCCTTGGTGACTACATTTCAAATGATGACTTCCATTTGTCTTAGAGAATGTCTTAGAGACATGGTGTCTTAGAGAAAGACATTCCTGGGTTGTAAAAATGAGGACTTCCACAAAATGTGCATCTCAAAGGTATAGAGAAAGAATTTACAATTAGAATTTCTCTAAAAAAATTACTCTAGGAAATGAAAGACCAGGGGCCACAGAGTCAGGAAGAAGCTGACCTAAAGTTTAGTCAAGATGAGGAATTTTTAAAGCCATCTTGGTTAATTACAAACATTTTTTTTTCTCTGTACTTTGTCAAGAAGAAAGTGGTGGAGAAGAGAAAGAGGAAAACAGAAACACAATGATAGAGATAGACAGATGATAGGCAAATAGGTGAGAAAGACAGAGAGAAAAAGAGAGAGAGATAGAAAAAGAAAGAGAGAGAGACTAAACTTTAAAGTGACTACCTTATAGGGACTGCTTACTCTGAGCCTAAGGAATGAATGGATAAAAGGGTAGAAATAAAATTAATTTGGGTTCTCAAAAGCCAGTGCCCTCCTCCTCTGCTGCAGAATAAATCCAAAATAAATTCAGAATAAAAGACATCTCTTGTCTCCATCAGAAGATAAAAGGATAGCAGGAAGGCCTCATATAAAATTTCATTGCACTATACCCCTTTCCTTGGGGTATCCCCTTCAATTGGGACAAGCCATTGCATGGAGCACTAATAGCTAGATGATGGATAATCTTTCCCTCTCGCCATCACTTAAACAATGACATGAAACAATTGAGATATGCTGGGTGTTATCAGAAAAATATAAAACCTTTATTTTTCCCCACTGCTCATCCATACTTGTTCTATGCCTTACATGTATACACCCTAGTTCTTCTACCACACCCTTAATGAAATTTTGGGCTGATTCAGTGTCACAGTGTCATTGGGCTCCATTTTCTCTTGCTTCTCTTAGGTTTTGATCTTCCTTTGCAAGCACTGTTGAGATGATAGCGCTTTACATTAAAATATGTCAGGAGTTTTCACATTAGTAGTATTATTGTTAGAACCTTATTTGGGTTCTAAGCCAAAATAGGTACACAGCATCCATTTGAACATGTATTTTACTAACCATTTTTCCTGTCCTCTGCTCTTCCTTCCACTATTCCTTTTAAACATTAAAGTGATATCTAAACATTGTATTTATTTTCTGAGCTGCTGTAATAAGTTACAATAAACTCAGTGGCTTAAAATAACATAAATTTGTTCTTTCACAATTATGAAGGGTAGAAGTGCAAAATCAAGGTATTGGTAGGACCACAATCCTACAGAGGCTGTAGGGCAGATCTTGTTCCTGCCTCTTCCTGCTTTTGTGGTTTCTAGCATCCCTTGGCTTGAGGCCACATCACTCTAAAATATGCCCACATCTTCACATTTTTTTTTCTTCCAAATAATCCAGGTAATTTCCTCATATCAAGATCCTTAACATACATTTGCAAAGACCCTTTATTCAAATGAGGCAACATTTACAAGTTCCAGGGTTCAGGACTCGATGTCTTTGGGTGGCCTTTATGTATACTTTAAGTCACACACTGTTAAGAGATATAATCTAGGCACAGAATAACAATGGGATTAGTCCCTAACCATGAAGTGTTTTGTCTTTCTTAACATGAAACAGATTTTATGACTATTAGGGACATAGGAAAGATGGCCCTTACTAGAGATGTCTAGAAAGAAGATGGGCAAATGGAATTTTGTCCCATTGGTCCGTTTTTACCAGATTCTCATTACCATAGCATTTGTTATGATTTGGAGGCTTTTCATTTCCTACATCACTAGTAGTAAATGAAAAAACTAATAGTAGACTCAGAAAGCCAAAACTGTTGGGACACTTGGGTGGCTCAGTCAGTTAAGCCTTTGGTTCAGGTCATGATCTCAGGGTCCTGGGATTGAGTCCTCCTTGCTCAGCAGGGAGCCTGTTTTTGCCTCTGCCTGCTGTTCTCCCTGCTTGTGCGCGTTATCTTGCTCTCTTTCTCTCTCTGACAAGCAAATAAAATCTTAAAAAAAAACAAAAAGAAAACAAACTGTATTATGCTAAGATAATATTGATCAAAACAATGAAAGTCCCTATTGTCATTTCTATTTGTGAAAATATTATAGATAAAGTAATTTAATAACTTCCATACTATTATTTATTAACCCTTCATCAATTATGATTCTTATAGTTTCCCAAATTACCTATAATGTTACTACTGTATATAGTTAAAATATAATATATAGTAATTAAGACCCCAGACTTAAGATTCAAACATAGCTGAATCTGAATCCTATCACCTCCTCATAATTTCTGTATCTCCTTAAGATCCTATGCTTTGCTACTTAAACTTTGTATGGTTACTAAATATTTAAGGTAATGTATAAGTGCTTGGTATATGACCACTCAATAATGGAGCCTGGATTAATCTGAAGGTGAACTGCCTGGGTTCAAATCCCACTTCTACTTACTAGTTTTGTGACATTGAACAGGTTAGTTAATAACATTTTTAATCAGTTTCCTCATCTGAATAATAAGGCAATAATCTATTTCCTAGGGTCCTTGTTAGGATTAAATTATTTAATTCATGTAAAGCATAGAGCCCAGCACCTATGAAACACTCAGTGAGGATTAGTAAACATCATATCATCATATATATATTGTATTGATATTAAAATAATTTCTCAGCAACTCTGTGAAGCACCAAAGTTGAAAGACCTTAGATTTAAATTTGATTTCAGAAAAAGTGTTATATATGATTTAATAAAAAGATAAGTTATTTGTAACTTGCATGTACATAAAGCCTATCTCATAAAAAGTAAAGCAAAAGAATACTGAGTAGAAACTTAATGTACTAAATCAGAACTATTTTAATAGCTAAGAAAATTTAGAGTTAATATCTGAGAAAATGAAGGTCATTGCTGAAGCTACTGGAAATAAAGCTCTTCAAAGGAAGACACACTCTGCAAGGAGAACAAATCACGATATAAATGCACACCATTTAAGTTGTGCTAACAGTTCAAGAACAGCGGCCCAGAAATTCTGAAACATGTGCCAAGAAGCATTTAATAAAGATGAGAATTTTCAGGAATGCCCCACATTAAAATAAGCCAATTGATATGTTACAAAGTTCTGCAATGATTTGACCCAGAGATTTGACCAGTTATCTTCAATTCATCTCAAGTCATCTTAAAGATATCTCTAAGACCCAAGAATTTTTTTTTAGGAATAATGGTGTGTTATTAATTCCTTTAAATTTGGGATCATATCATCCATTGATGTTAAGTCAAAGCTCCTTCCCATGAGCTATACTATTAGAAAAATAAGCATTTGTTTTAAATAACCATAAATTGTGATTATAAAATTCTGTCACTTAAATTAAAAATAATGTCTTTAATAGTAGTATCTGGTACATTAAAGTAACCATTTAGGAGGATTTCCCTTGGTTCTGATTCATATATTCCTATGAATCATGACTGCAAAAAATCAGTGGTTCTGCTTGACTTACAGGAAATAATAGCAAATTCAGGAAAAATAAGTACTCAAAAATGAAAGTGTTTTTAATTGGGGTTAACATGATGCCATTGATGCATGAAGAATTTTAGGGCAAGAGGTAAGAAAGAAATGAGTTTAATTGTGAACACATTGGCTTTCAGGTAATAGTATCTGAATGGAGATACTCATAGGTAATTGTAAAAAAGAGAATTCATGTCAACAATTAGGTAAGTTTTAAACTTGGAGATAGTATGAGTCACTAGGAAAAAAAAGAAGTATTCATATATGGTTGTTGGCAAAAATTAATGATCTTCAGGGAAAAGTCACAGAATGGAATCATAAAGAAGTCATAGGTTTTGGAGAAGGACCACAAAATACCAAGAATTTTATGACTGGGGAGAACATCTGTTCCTGGTAAGGTTATATTCCCATATATGTTCAGAAATTTCATAGGGATTTTCTATATCTTCCATGCACTGCTTTCAATTCTATCACATGGGCTCTTCAGAGTAATTGTTATGTTTCTTCCTTTGTTTGGTTCTTTGGAAGGACAATGACTATTCTTTCCCCTATTTGTGGCATTGTATTCTTTGCACCTAGCCTAGATTGTTATATAATAAATAGTTTATAAGTGTTTATTAAATGATTACCTAAATGAAGGAAAATATCATGTTACTTCCAAGAATTTCCCTTCCCTGTGTTATTTCTGTATGTAGCCTTATTATTCCCATCACCTTACCAAAAATGCATATAGGTACTGCTTGCTTATAAGATTCTGCAGACTGTGGAAGCTCTGGTTTTTCTTCTCTTCTTCAGGCTCTGGAAAGAAAAGTTCTTTAGGAAGAAAAATATGAATCTGTCAATCATGCAGCCTCAAACTGCCTCAAAGAGGGTTCCTTTCGATTTCGATTATAATCCATCCAAGCAGAGCCAGTCAGATTTGACAAAATTAACCCTGTGATTAATCAAATCAACTTTAGGGTGAGAATATATTTTCTTTTTTTTATTAAGATTTTATTTATTTATTTGACAGAGAGAGATCACAAGTAAGCAGAGAGAGAGAGAGAGAGAGAGAGGAGGAAGCAGGCTCCCTGCCGAGCAGAGAGCCTGATGTGGGGCTCTATCCCAGGACCCTGAGATGACCTGAGCCAAAGGCAGAGGCTTAACCCACTGAGCCACCCAGGCACCCCGGGAATCTATTTTCTGAAAGAAATGGTAAACTGGAAGGATATGAGTAAGCCACTCCAAATCGCTACCACATGAAGAGAAACTGTAGAGAATGAGGACCAACAGAAATTAATGGAGATGAGACTGGAGAGAAAAATATTCTTTGTTGACGTCCTAAATAGAGCTGTGCCCTGGGGCTTATCTTTTATAAGAGTGGATGGTTTAGTTTTCCTAAACTGTATTTGGAGATGTTTCGTCATTTGTAATTAGAAAATGACTTATTAAAATCAACACCCAAAATGGCACACAGATTCTAAGTGTGACCTGATCTCTACAAAGTAGTTCTAATTAGATTAAAAAGCTTATTTGCTTTGTAAATTTCCCCAATATATGGTTGTGATTTAAGTATAAAAATGTGATATATTAACTACTGATTAATAGTCATTCATGTACTTCTTTCCATTTTTGGTTATCACGATGTCACCAAATTCACAGGAGAATTTTGAGAGATGATAAGCCCATCAGCTTACTAGGTCAATTAAATGTATGTATGTTACTTTTAACATAAATTATTCTTCACTTGCAAAAAAAAAATTCAAACTTGCTACACCTTACTAAAGCAATCAATCTTCTTTAAACAAAAATTTTTTACTGATAAAGTGGCATTATAAGAAAGTCCTTGTCAATGTTGACCTATTTTTTTAATGGCAGTAGAGCACAGACATACTTTTAATTAATTCTATAGTATGACAGTGGAATTAGGATGGTGAAGCAGAGAGATCCAGGTAAAGGCCATCTTGAGCAAACTGACAAGGTAGAGTTATTTGTGGAGTAGCATTTTGTGCCGGGTGAGGGGGAACAACGCATCATAGGAAGTGTGCTGGAGAATGTATCCTATATAGACTGGTTATGAGAAAACCTAAAAGGCCCCCAAAAAAACTACCTGGAATATTTCATGTAGAAAATAAATGAAGACATCAGAAAGAAGCAAAATAAAAATATATATATATATTTTCAAAGTTAGATTACATTTCCTTTCTTGTTATGCTTCAAATGGCTTTTTGAGCTTTTCATTTTATTCTAATTGTCATCTTAAAAAACAACTCTAATATTGCTGAAAGCGTTAGAAAAATATAGAGAGAAAAGCAAGGTGCCCAAATCATCCATTATTATGAGACTGTGAACTGTAAATATCAGACAGGCACCCATCACTGAAGAGGCAAATTGAAATCTGAAAGAGGTTTGCTTTATTGTCTCTCTGATTTAAAATTGATTGAAATGCATATCCAAATGGAAAAGCTGTCAAATATTGTGGTATGTTGATAGCTCATCTTTTCCTTCTGACCCAAAGCCTTAATGGAATTCCTTTCAGGTGGGGAGGAAGAAGGTCGGTTTTGAACCCATCATGTAGAAGTAGGAACTAAGATCTGGACACTGGAGACAAATGTTTCCTGGTGTTTTTGTGGATCACACGGCTCATGAACACAGTTTATTTGCCCAAGTTGATGAAATCAGTGCATATGCCACATTGCCTAAATCATGCAGTATTTTTGTTGTTGTCCACACAAAAGATAATGTCCTCAACCCTGAAGGGCAACCAAATGTCACATGAAAATAGCCTGAAGTTTAAGAAATGGTAAATCTAGGAGAACATCTGGTAAATGTAAAATTTATTACTTTCTCTAACTAATATTTTGAAGTAATTATTTTATTCTTATCAATTTTGTACCACAAATCAAGTAAAGGCTCTCAACTGCCAATATTCTTACTGAAAATTAAAATTTGAACCCCTCAATACAGACAGACATTCAGACTTCTCTGTAAAGTAGGTCCACTCTAACTCCCCATAATTAACACCTACTCAAATGTTCTGTTAGAAGCAGGTTTGGTCTCCTCCATCGTACCTTTACCCCCAGACACCTCAGACTCAAACAACATGCTGAATTCTACCTCTGAACACTTCCATGGACTATTTTCTTTACCTTAAGAACCTATCCAGATTCTCTATTTATAAATTGTGTCCAATCTGCATATTTTGTTTTCTTTTTTTTTTCCTAAAGATTTTATTAATTTATTTGACAAAGAGAGAGAGAGAGCAAACATAAGCAGGGTAGTGGGAGGCGAGAAGCAGGTTCCCCACTGAGTGGGGAAGCCCAAGGCAGGGCTCCATCCCAGAATCCTGGGATTATTATTTGAGCCGAAGGCAGACATTTAACTGAGGGAGTCATCCAGGTGCCCCTATGCTTCAGGTTTTCATTCACATCTTACTATGTACCCTCAAAGATTCTGTTGTTCCTGCTGGAGTAAGTTCTCAGCATGGAAAAATTTTATAATAACAAGAACAGGGAAGATGCAGGTTGTTTGAGGCAACAATATACAAAGAACTCAGCACTTTTTAAATTTTGTAGTGTTTCTTGTTTTATGCATCCACATACATCCACACAGACACACAAAGTATATGCTCATTTCTGGTGAGATAGAAGTTACTTTTAAAATTAGGAACAGTTCTATAATTGAAAGCAGAAAATCAAACCAAAAAAAGAAAAAAGCATTTATATGATGAGATTTTATGAGGCTCAACGTGAAATGTCAAATGCTCGTACCAACCGATTCCTTATTGCCAACCAAACTGATAAAAGTAAATGAAATAAAACAATGGTCCCTGTGGGGAATGCAATTGATATTTTTTTTTTCTGTTGAGGATTCTTCTGTTGGGGTCTGTAATAGACAATTCTTCCTATAAACTGACAAGTAGTAGGGATCCCCCTGCTAGCTTTCACTTCTATCCTCCCTACTCCATTTCAGTGAGTTTCCCTTTATTAATTTTCACAAGCCCAGTTCACATTCAGAGTTACCTATTTTTAAGTGTAGACTGTCAGCATTACAACTGAAGCATAACATTCAAGTTCAGCATGCAGGGAGAAATAAATTTGACTATTTTGAAATATTGCATGATTATTTGATAGATGAATCCAAGGGTTCACATCGATGACATTTTTAAAAGATTTCTAAGTTACAAGACACATTTTTAAATTTTTTTTCTCAAATGATGAACATTTCCATCATCAAAAGAACATTATCAGATTCAATTAAAGAAAATAAGTACTTAGTTACATATTGGTAAGATAATGGTTTAATTTTGGGGAAAAAAATCACTGCCTCTTTGTCAGGCTTCCACAATTGGGAACTGTAGCAAGGTAGAACATAGAGCTGTTTGAAAACCATTTGCAACTATTTTTCTGCGAGAATCAAAGATTTCTCAACAGTGTGCCAAAAAAAAAAAAATTGAGAAATAAATTGGAAACCAAAAATGAAATGAACATGAAATAATTTATACCAACAAAACATTCTTTGGATCTGCTTTATAGAGCTCTGTGTAAGATTCCATTTGATAAAAATGGATCTGATGTTAGAAAAGGAAAATCATTAAACAGTCAAAGATATAGGCTAGACTGAGAGATACTCCAGAAGCGAGGTAATTTTTGTTTTGTTTCTCTGTGAAAGAAGATACAGGTCATATTTCTAAGCCATGTCTGCTGCTACATGTATCTACCAGTTTACATAAATGAACAAATACATTTAATATAATAATTGCCAACCAGCTAGATACCTTTTCCAGTTAAGGTGTGGTGTTAGATCCTTTATGTAATCTCTCTTTCCACTTGGTATGTGATGGCATATTTCTCTGTCCAAGATGTTGTAATCCAAGATTCTAGACTACTGTTTAAAAAGAATATGGTGAGTGCTGTGAATTAGAAATTTAGGGTATTTCCTGCTACTCTTAAATATGTCTGAATATAAACCCAAATGACTCAATAAACTGTTATTTTTAAAAATGGACTCTATGGTCTTGTGAAAGCCAACAAAAAAACGTTTAGTTTAGTATGTACACATATTTGCACAAAGGAATGTCTAACTTTTTTTTATTTTTTAGATTTATGGGAAAATCTTGTTTGATTATTTCCCTTTTCAAAGTATTGAGAGTAACCCCATTCCCAGCCAATTTTCTCAGCATCGATATGGCAAAACATATATACAGAAAGTACTCTAAAGTCTATTATGTGAACAGATAGCTATGTGTCTCTGATTTGGATTTAAATTTCATGAAGTTGTTCAGTTCTTTTTCTCTACTGGCAAGTTTTCTGTATTATCACAGATGAGAGGAAAATGCACCTTTGACAGTGTTCCAAAGAAGTGGGTCATATCTTCTGTTATAGAAACTTCGAAAGCCCAGTTGGAGGTGGCATGGGTGGGCTGGGATGGAGAGTGCAGTGTTATTTTTCACTCTGTTTTTAAATAGATAAATTGTCAGACCCTAAAATTTTAAGAACCAATTCCCTAAATATTTTGAAGGAACTAGTCATAAATCCTTCTTTAGGGGAAAAAAATATTGGAGTGACAAAGAGCAAGGGCCTTAGCTGTCCCTAGTTTTTGGAAAGTAACTCAGGTGGTAGCTCACTGATTTCCTGTTGAAATGAAATTACAATGGAATAATAATTCCAGTGCAGATAAACTTTTACGAATCTGCTACTGTCATTTAGACTAGTGGAAGTAGCTGAAGGAGGTCTTTACTACTTACTAGAAAAGCTAAAAACTACCTATTATTTTATTTTCTTTTATTTTAAAAGATTATATTTATTTATTTGACAGAGATCACAAGTAGGCAGAGAGGCAGTCAAAGAGAGAGGGGGAAGCAGGCTCCCTCTTGAGCAGAGAGCCTGATGGCGGGGACCTGAGCCAAAGACAGAGGCTTTAACCCACTGAGCCACCCAGGTGCCCCAAAACTACCTTTTTTTTTTAAGATTTTATTTATTTATTTGACAGACAGAGATCACAAGTAGGCAGAGAGGCAGTCAGAGAGAAAGAAAAGAAGGGAAGCAGGCTCCCTGCTCAGCAGAGAGCCCGATGCTGGGCTTGATCCCAGGATCCTGGGATCACGACCTAAGCTGAAGGCAGAGGCTTTAACACACTGAGCCACCCAGGCGCCCCCAGTGTTATTCTTTTTTTTTTTTTAATTTCTTTTCAGCATAACGGAATTCATTGCCTTTTAACTCATTTGCAGAAATCTGATATTTTCTTTCTCCCTGATTATCACTCATTTATCTGTTTTGTTGATTTTGTAGAACTGAAGGGTGATGTTTAATATTGTTTAGGTAGAATTGGAAGTTGTAAGACAGGTTTTGATGAGGATTTACAATAAAAGACAAAATTAGATATATGTTCTATAATTCAAGCACCTTAGAAACATGCCAATGTAGTAAAAAAAAAATTATAATAATTGACCAGGTTGTCGCACACTTACAGAAAAAAAAAATCTATAATGGTAACCTTTAACTCAACAGTATGTTTTTATGGAATGACTTTTAATTTTCTATATTTGCATATTTGTAACATTAATCTTAAGCAGGAAAATTGCCAGGATGCTGATCAAACATAAAGAAAAGTTGTTTTAAATTAGTTTTCTTGTTAACTAAAAGCAAAATCAGAAGGGTGATAATTACTTTTATCATTCACATATCCAGGGTTGACTAATGTCATCTCACATTTTGTTTAATGATTGATCACAATGATAGTTTCAGGGGGAGGGGCAATGCATATATAGCTGCAGCCCAGATGAGATTTTACAGCATAATGTAATATATTTGGTTGTGACCCTCAGACTGCTGCCAGCCAGCCTGGCTCTATTAGAAACAACTGAAGAACTAATTTAAAAATACAGAGTTCTGAGCATCACACCACCAGATTCTGATTCAATAAGTCCAGAGTGAAGCTTATGAATATGTATTTTTTACAAGTTTTCCAGGAAATTGTAATTTACCATAAGAATTGGAAACCATTAAATAATTTCCTCCATTTTCCTTATCCTTCCCCAGGAAACTTGCAACATCCACTCCCTTCAAAAGACATTACCTTCTATTATTTCCAACCTTACATCCATTTGGCCAGCTGCTACAAACAAAAAAGACTAGGCATATATTCACATTTAAGTATACTACATCTCCAGTATGGTTTTAAATCCTACATAAAAATTATCTTAAACTTACACAATACTTTTGCAGAGATTTTGTTATGCTCTTTTAAAAGATGATAAAATCAGGTAAAAGAAAGGATAAATATCTCACCCCAAGCCAAGATTTCAGCCACTGTCTCTGAAACCTTTCTATAGGATATTACTGCTATTTAAGGAGAGACCCAAGGCCCATGAGCAAGGTTTGAAGTCTTCAAAGGTGTTCATCACAGCATCCCTTCCCTTATCACATCCTAAAGTCTTTTGGACTCTATTTGGTGACATGATCTGCACCTTCATAATATACTTTCACCCTTCCCAATACAGTTTCGAGAAGGTCTCCCCTTCCACGCATTGATTTCAGTTTTAGGGTTTCTGTACTTTCAAAACTACCTCAGTTTCATCTTATTAGGACTATGGTAGATTAAAAGGTGGCTCTCAATTCTTAGACATTCCTCCCTTGCAAGGAAGGATATCTCCAGCCCTTGATCCTGGGTAAGTTTCTCATTGAGTCAATCAAAAGAGATTAACAGAAGTGTCATTATATATGACTTCAGGAGATAGAGCACAAAAAGATATGCAGCTTCCATATGGTTCACCAAACAACACAGGAACACTAAACTGCCACCTAAAAGGTCCAACTGCTTTGAGGCTGCCACACTGAAGAGACCATAAGTAGGTATGCTGGTTGGGAGCTGCAGCTGAAAGCAGCCTTGTAGCTAGCCTGTAAGAAGCAGACATGTGAATGAAAAAGTTATCTTGGAATTTGGCCCTTCAGTCTAGTCTATTGTCTTCCCAACTCGGGCTCCATGTCTCCCCTAGTAGAGGCATGCATTTCCTGCTAAGGCCTATGTAAACCTCTGACCCATCAAATCAAGAACAAAATAAAATACTTGTACTTTGGTGCCACTAAGTTCGAAGTGGTCATAACACTGCTATAGCTTGATTTGACTTTAGATCTGGATTCTGCTCTTCCTTCTTTGCAGTGCAATTGGCTCCACATGAACTGACATCCCAGGTATTAACCAGCGCTTTACTTCACTAAGATTTTTCAGGGGAAAGTGTTGCCTGAACATTCAA
Organism: Mellivora capensis; assembly: GCA_004024625.1. NCBI lineage: Eukaryota > Metazoa > Chordata > Mammalia > Carnivora > Mustelidae > Mellivora > Mellivora capensis. The sequence goes on along the minus strand of PISX010005774.1, from coordinate 51,785 downwards.
CTCCTATTCTACTGCTCTGTGCTGCCCACTCCTGGGCCAGATGGTCACTGCTGCTAAATCCAGGCGTTCAGTCAGATACTTCACACAAATGGGGAAATCTTCCTCTGGAATAGTCAGGCTTGTTTTGGGACTCTAACTCTGCATCTTTTTTTTTTTTTTTTTAAATTTCAGATTAAGAGCTGTATTAGAATTCTTTGCATAGTGGTGACCAAGAAGGCCTTAATACTTCCCACAGCTTGATGAAATCTTAAATGGTCTTCTTCTTGCCTCTCAGTCCCTGACCTCTGTCTCATCTTGTCCCTTACACAATCCAGGTGGACTAATCACAGAGCCCTTCCCTCTCTTTTCTTTGGGCATTTACTTTAGAGAAAGTGTCCTAAATTCTTTCTCTGCCCCTCTAAGATTCAAATCCTTTTAAAAGATCTCTCCCCACTTTTTAGACCCCACTTTATAGGACCCTAGAGCAAGTCCTGTGAAATGCAATCATCAAGGGAGATAGTGCCCCAACCCCTAATCCCTGATCTCATTTTCTGGGAGAGGTAGGAGTCTAACTTCTCTGGGCCTTTGGGCATATTACTCCAAGTTGTAAAACTACCTCTTGTCATGAAAATACTTTTCCTTTGGGTAAGGACAATTTGCAAACAAAAATGGTCTATGATTCTATACCCAGCTCCTCTGACATTCCAGCTCTTAAAAACTCTCCCACTTTTGTTTCAGTGCAGTTGAGTTCAGACTGCCTTCTGGTCTCTCCATCCTATTCAGATGACCTTGATTAAAGTCATCCTTCCCTATTTAACTTTGTCCGGTATAATTTTTGCTTTGACAGAGCTCTGATGTCAAATAAACAGTGTTCAAAACTCTGTTTTGTGTTAGCCTGTATTAATTTTGTGACCTTGGCTAAATTACCTTGTATCCACAAGAGAACTCTAGTGTGGTGAAAGAAGCTTAGACTGTAACCAAAATGAAATTTCCTATCTGTGTTTATGAGTTTTATGGCATAAACACATGATTTAAACTTCCTTTCATCTCCTTTCTTTAACTTTAAAGTGGTGACAATAATAGCTTTTTTATATGATGGTTAAATGCTCCTTTTGTAAAATTATAAGCATAATTTGGTATGTGATAAGGGCTTAATAGGTATTACAACTTTTCATCTATCATTCTTGTTAAATTCATCGATTGTTTTGGGAATCCTTGAGAAGGCTTTGCACCATCTTGGAGTAGAGAGGAGAACATACCAAGTGTCAGAAGAAAAAGAAATCAAGCTCTTTGTTTAGAGAGAAATAACAAGAAATAAGATTCCCTGGTGGTGATTTACTAGTCCTCAAGAAGGTAGGATAAGCACAAGTTGAATGCCACTTGCCTTGTCCCTTGATATTTTCCCAGGAAACTCAGCTAAACCAAAGAGATAGACCAGAGGCTCCAGGTGATTCTGAAATTTTATCACAATTAAATATTTATATTTGTCATCCAGAAATAACATCAGTTACCCACTGAAAAAATAGTTTGAAATGTCTTACTAAATTTTTTTTTAATTTTATTTTTTCTGTTTTAGGGGAAATACGATATGTTGCTCTACTTAAAAGCACTCTACAATGTTTTTTTTTTTTAATTTTAAAATAAAAAGGAGGAAAAATGAGAGAAAATAATGGAAACAGCTCAGTAGAAGTTGACAAGGGCTATAAAAATAGGAAGAAGACAACTATGATTTCTTGAATTTGTGTTGTGTACTAGACCACAGGCTAGATATTTGCATATATAAAATTAACTCAAACATGCAACAAATTTATGGAGTAACTTCTGAAATCAACATTTTACAGATAAGGAAACAGTCTCTAAGAGACTACATGAAATGTCCTTGATCACATATCTAGTGCTGGAGAGACCTGACAAACTTTTCCTTTTTCCCCACAGAGGTATTATAACTTTCAACCCTTTTTATGGTTGGGGAGAGCCAAGTTACTATCTCTGTGTTGTGAGCTGAAGGGACTGATTTGAGCCACTTCCTGACTGATATACTTAATAGCGGTCGTCTCTTCCTTGCTACACTGGCATAGTAAACAACACATTCCAGATGATAGAGCCACAAAGTTGTGTAACCACCACTAACCTATAACAATGAATTTCTGTATGGAGAATAGTTGCTTTGGAAAGATACTGCTCTCCACAATGGCTTTCTGGAACAAGAAATCAATCTGTGGTATGTTCAGCATGGTGGAAGCCAGGCTCTCCTGGTGGCAAATTTTTATTCTTTTTCTATACCTTTCTCCATTCAAAAACCACAGTTTCTTTTTGAGTGTGTTTAGGTAAAACCATACAGATTTATTCAGTCTCTTTGGATTTTTACCATCATTCAGTTCAGAAATAGAAATAGTATTATGTTCTTACATGTAGAAACTTGTCATTTTCCTGAGTTATCTTGTGAAGAACTACTCAAGTAACACACTTTTTCAAGCTGTTTTCTCAAATCTTGATGTTCACCTAAATGAAATTATTATTAGTTCAAGACCATCTAAGTCCTGTCAATCAGGGAGGGGTTAATAGTGAGAGGCTTGTTGTAGCTCTGAACATGTAACTAAGAACAGCTTATGGAGTGATTAAAAAAAATTCCTGTTTCCATACAGCAAAATTATAATAAATAATTCAGCCTTTACATACAGATTGGATCCCTTAAAGGCAAAGAACATACACTCAGCATATAAATGCTTTTCAGATTTTGCTTTGTGAGATGCTTAGCAATTTCAATGAACTCATTGCACTTTTATTTGAGAACCCTGGGCATTCCATTTTTAAGGATATTGAATAAAATACAGGACATGAATACAGATGTTGATCTTTGAGCATAAATATTCCTTATTTTATTATTTTTTATTGAGGTAAAATTGGTATATAACATTATATTAGTTTCAGTTATGCAACATAGTTATTCGATATCTGTATATACTACAAGGTGAGCACCACAATAAACCTACTTACCATCTGTCACCATACAAGAGACCTGCTTCATACTTTCAACTACCCACCCACCAACTTCCTTTCCTATAATAACTACTAATCTGTTCTTTGTATCTATGAGTTTTGTTTCATTTTTATATTCCATATCTAATTTAAATCATATGGTATTTATCTCTGTCTTATTTCACTTAGCGTAAGATACTCAAGGTCCATCCATGTTGTCACAATTGGGAAGATTTCTTTCTTTTCTTATGACTGAGTAGTATTCCATTGTGTATATATGCCACATCTTCTTTATCCATTCATCCCGTGATGGACACTTGGGTTCTCATATCTTGGTCATTGCAAATATTGTGCAATTACAAAAAGTATGCTTTTCTTTTCTAATTAGTGTTTTTACATTCTTTAGATAAATACCCATAAGTACAATAATTTGCTAGATCATATAGTAGTTCTATTTTTAAAAATTTTTTGAGGAATCTCCATATTATTTTCTATAGTGGCTATATCAGTTTACATTTCCATCAACTGTGCATGAGGGTCTCTTTTTCTTTATAACCTCTCCAACACTATTTCTTATCTTTTTCACACTAGTCATTCTGCCAGGTGTAAGATAATACCTCATTGTGGTTCTTACTTGTATTTCCCTCATGATTAGCAATGTTGAACATCTTTTCATGTGTCTGGTGACCATTTATATATCTTCTTTGGAAAACTGTCTATTCAGTTTCTCTACCCATTTATTTTAAAGATTTTATTTATTTATTTGTCAGAGACAGAGGGAGAGAGAGCAAGCGAGCACGGGCAGACAGAGTGGCAGGCAGAGGCAGAGGGAGAAGCAGGCTCCCTGCCGAGCAAAGAGCCCGATGTGGGACTTGATTGCAGGATGCTGGGATCATGACCTGAGCCAAAGGCAGCCGCTTAACCAACTGAGCCATCCAGGCGTCCCTCTCTACCCATTTTTAATTAAATTTGTTGTTATCATTACTGAGCTGTATGATTTTTATATATTTTTTATATTAGATCCTTATGGGATATATAATTTGTGAATACTTTCTTCCATTCAGTAAGCTGACTTTTCATTTTGTTGATGCTTTCCTTCACTGTACTGAAGCTTTTTAGTTTGGTTACTTCCATTTGTTTATTTTTGCTTTCATTGTTAATGCCTTTGAAGTCAGATCTAAAACACCACCACCACCCACCAAAAGCAATCCCAAGGAGCTTACTGCTTATGTTTTCTCTTACAAGTTTTATGGTTCCTAGTCTTACATTCAAGTCTTTAATCCACTTTGAATCAATTTTTGTGGACAGTATAAGATAGTGGTCCAGTTTTATTCCTTTTCATGGATTTTTCCAGTTGTGCCAACACCATTTTTTGAAAAGACAGTCCTGTCTCCATTGTATATTTCTGTCTTCTTTATTGTGAATTAAATGACTCTATATCCATGGGCTTATTTCCAGGTTCACTATTCTGTTCCATTGTTGTATGTGTCTGTTTTTATGCCCATACCATACTGCTTTGATTACTACAGATTTGCAGTACAGTTTGAAGTTAGGGAACATGATACCTCTAGCTTTAACCTTTTTTCTCAAGATTGCTTTGGCTATTCAGGGTCTTTTGTGATTCCATACAAATTTTAGAATTACTTATTCTAGTCTTGTGAAAATTGCTATTGGAATTTTGATAAAGATTACATTGAATCTGTAGTTGTTTGGGGGTAGTATGGGCATTTTAGCAATATTAATTCTTCTAATCCATGAGCATGAAATATCTTTCCATTTGTTTATATCTTCCTTAATTTCTTTTTATCAATGTCTTATAGTATTCAGTGTACAGGTTTCTCATTTCCTTGGTTATATTTATTCATTGGTATTTTATTCTTTTTGATGTAAACGGGATTGGTTTCTTAATTTCTGTTCTGCAACCTATAGTCATATATAAAAATGCAACCTATTTCTGTATATTAATTTTGTATCTTGAAACTTTAATGAATTCATTTATCAGCTCTAAGAATTTTTTAATGGTCTTTAAGCATTTTCTATATATAATATCATGTCACCTGCAAATGGTGTCAGTTTTACTCCTTCCTTTCTTACTTGGATGCCTTTTGTTCCTTTTTCTTAACTAATTGCTATTGCTAGGACTTCCAATATTATGTTGAATAACAGTGGCAATAATAGGCATCCTTGTCTTGTTTCCGATCTTAGAGGAAAACCTTTCAGCTTTTCACCATTGCATATGATGTTTGTTATGGGTTTGTAATATATGACCTTTTTATGGTGATGTGTGTTCCTTCCATCCTTGCTTTGTTGAGATTTTATCACAAATGGATGTTGAATTTGGTTAAATGTTTTTTTTTTCTGTTTATTGAGATGGTCATATGATTTTCGTCTTCGTTTCATTAATGTCGTGTATCATGTTGATTCATTTGCATATGTTGAAACATCCTTGCATTCTTGGACTAAAACTCATTTGATCGTGATATACGATTCTTTTCATGTATTGTTGAGTTTGTTTGCTAATATTTTGTTGAGGACATTTGCATATGTTTATCAGAGATATTGGCCTGTAATTTTCTTTCTTTATGGTACCTTGTCTGGTAATGGTATTAGGTTAATGCTGGCCTTATAAAATGAGTTTGGGAATTTTCCCTCCTCTTCAATTTTTTGGAGCATTTGAGAAGGATAAGTATTAAATATTTCAATGGTATTATTCATTACTTAAGCTATCTGAAACTGGACTTTTATTTCTTAGTAGATATTCAGTTACTGATTCAAACTCCTTACTAGTAATTGGTATTCAGATTTTCTACTTCTTCATGATTGAGTCTTAGAAGATTGTACATTCTTAGATATTTAACAATTTCTTCTATGTTGTCCAGTTTGTTGGCATACAATTTTTCATAATAGTCTCTTATGATGCCTTCTATGTCTATGGTATCAGGTGTAACTTCTCTTTCATTTCAGCTTTTATTTATTTGAGACTTCTCTCTTTTTTCCTTGGTAAATCTAGTTAAAAGTTTGTCAATTTTGTTTTCCATTTAAATAACCAGCTCTTAGTTTCACTGGTCTTTTCTATTTGTATTTTATTCTCCAGTCAATTTATTTCCATTCTGGTCTTTATTATTTTCTCCCTTCTGTTAATTTTGGACTTCTTTTTTCCAGTTTCTTTAGGTGTAAAGTTAGTATTTCAGATTTTTCTCGTTTTTTCTGAGTTAGGCTTGTATTGCCATAACTTTCCTTCTTATAACTGTTTTTACTGTAGCCCATAGATTTGGATTGTTGTATTTCCATTTTCATCTGTCTCAGGTATTTTTGGTTTTTCTTCTATGATTTCTTCATTGACTATTGGTTGTTTAGTAGATTGTTGTTTAATACCCATGTCTTTATAATTTTTCAGTTTTCTATCTGTAACTGATTTCTAGTTTCATAACCTTATAGTTAAAGAAGATGTTTCAGTATCTTCTGAATGATTTCAGTGTTCTTAGGTTTATAGAGACTTGTTTTGTGGCCTAATATGTGACCTTTCCTGGAGAATGTTCCATGTGCACTTGAACAGAATGTATATTCTGCTGCTATGGAATGGAATATTCTGTACATATCTACTAAGCCCATTTGGTGTGATGTGCCAGCTAAGACTAATATTTCATTATTGATTATCTGTCTAGATGATCTATGCATTGATATAAATGGGGGGTATTAAAGTCTTCTGGTATTGTATTGTTGTCAGTTTTTCCCTTCAGCTCTGTTAATGTTTGCTTTACATATTTAGGTACTTCTATGTTGGGTGGATACATAAATACAAATGTTATATCGTCTTGTTAGATTGGCTCCTTTATCACTGTGTAATGCCCTTCTTTGTCTTTTATTAATCTGTGATTTTTTGTTTGTTTGTTTTTTAAGATTTTATTTATTTATTTGACAGACAGAGATTACAAGTAGGCAGGAGAGGCAGGCAGGGAGAGAGAGGAGGAAGCAGGCTCTCCGAGGAGCAGAGAGCCCGATATGGGGCTCAATCCCAGGACCCTGGGATCATGACCTGAGCCAAAAGCAGAGGCTTTAACCCACTGAGCCACCCAGGTGCCCCTAATCTGTATTTTAAAGTCTCTTTGTCTCATATAAGTATAGCTAACCCCAACTTAATTTTCATTCCATTTTCATGGAATATCTTTTTTTATACCTTCATTTTCAGTCTGTGTGTGTACATAGCTCTGAAGTTAGTCTCTTTTGTAAGCAACATATAGATGAGTATTGATTTTTACCTGTTTGGTTTTTTTATCCATTCATCTTTTGTGTAACTACTACAGGGTTTTGCTTTATGTTATATTATGTTATGTTATAACATATATATATATATACACACACACACACACACACACATATTATATACATATATATATATACACACACACACACACACACACACATATATATATATACTTGATTCTCCAGTTCTTTAAGGTGTAGAGACAGCTGGTGTATTCTGGATTTTTCAATTTTTTTGAGGGAGGCTTGGATGGCCATGTATTTCCCCCTTAGGACCGCCTTTGCTGTATCCCATAGGTTTTGGACTGAAGTGTCTTCATTCTCATTGGTTTTCATGAATTGTTTAAGTTCTTTGATCTCCTGGTTTGATCCAAGCATTCTTAAGGAAGGTGGTCTTTAGGTTCCAGGTGTTTGAGTTCCTTCCAAACTTTTCCTTGTGATTGAGCTCCAGTTTCAAAGCACTGTGATCTGAGAATATGCAGGGAATAATCTCCGTCTTTTGGTATCGGTTGAGTCCTGATTTATGACCCAGTATGTGGTCTATTCTGGAGAAGGTTCCATGTGCACTTGAGAAGAATGAGTATTCTGTTGTTTTAGGGTGGAATGTTCTGTATATATCTATGAGGTCCATCTTGTCCAATGTGTCATTCAATGCTCTTGTTTCTTTATTGATTTCCTGCTTGGATGATCTGTCTATTACTGAGAGAGGCGTGTTGAGATTTCCTACTATTAATGTATTCATATCGATATGACTCCTTATCTTGATTAATAGTTTTGTTATGTAATTGGCTGGTCCCATATTGGGGCCATAGATATTTACAATTGTTAGATCATCTTGGTGGATAGTCCCTTTAAGAATGATGTAGTGTCCTTCTGTATCTCTGACTACAGGAGGAAGCCTGGAACAAACAGCTTAGAAGCCACGAAAACAGAATCAGGGAAATAAATGATACCATGAAATGTTCCAACATCAAAATTATTGGAATCCCTGAAGGGGAAGAGAAAGAAAGAAGTCTAGAAGATATAGTGGAACAAGTTCTCCATGAAAATTTTCCCAATCTCACAAATGGAACCAGCATTCATGTACTAGAGGCAGAATGGTCTCCCCCCAGGATTATAGATTCTCGAAAGACCTCAAGACACCTAATAGCAAGAATGAAGTATTATAATTGTAGGCAGGCCCTCTTGAAGGCAGCTAGGATAAAGAAGCTCCTTATGTACAGAGGCAAGCCCACCAGAGTAACGTCAGACCTGTCCACAGAAACCTGGCAAGCCAGAATGGGCAGGCAAGATATATTCGGGGCACTAAATGAGAAGAACATGCAGCCAAGAATACTTTATCGAGCAAGAATGACATTCAAAATGGATGGGGAGATAAAGAGTTTCCAAAACTGGCAAGTCTTAAAAGAGTATGTGACCACCAAGCCGACACTGCAGGAAATATTAAGGGAGGTTCTATAAAAGAGGAAAAATCCCAAGAATATCATTGAACAGAAATAATAGAGACAATCTACAGAAAGAAAGACTAAAGGTAACACGATGTCAATTAAAACGTATCTATCAATAATCATTCTCAATGTGAATGGCCTAAATGTGCCCATAAAATGATACAGGGTTGAAGATTGGATAAAACGACAGGACCCAGCCATATGTTGTCTACAAGAGACCCATTTCAAACCTAAGGATACACCCAGACTGAAAGTGAAGGGATGGAGAAGCATCTTTCATGCCAATGGGCCTCAAAAGAAGGCTGGGGTAGCGATTCTCATATCAGATAAATTAGATTTTAAACTAAAGACTGTAGCCAGAGATATATATATATACACATATATGTATATATATTAACAACTTGAATTTGAACACATTCTAAAAACTCTCAAATTCTAAAAACTACCCCCCACATTTTATGTTAACATATTTTACAACTTTTTCTTCTGTGTATCCTTTAACAAACTATTGTAGTTATAGTTATTTTTACTACCTTTGTATTTTAACCTTTATACTTTATTTATTTATACTATATTTTATACTTATATACTTTATACTTATATGCTTTATACTATACTTTATTTATTTATACTATATTATGTCTTATTCTTTAGCTTTATAAATGGCTAATTCATTACCATTACTATATATTCACTTTCACCAGAGAGATTTTTACTTTCCTATGTTTCTTATGTTTTTTCTTTCATATGTTCTTGTTATTAGTGTCTTTTCTTTTCAGTTTAAAGAAGACATTTTAACATTTCTTGTGATGAACTCCTTTATCTCTTGCTCATCTGTTAAATTCTTTCAATTCTAAAGACGGCTTTGTTAGGTAGAATACATTCTTAGTTGGAAGTTCTTTCCTTTCAGCACTTCAAATAATATCATTTCACTCCCTTTTGGCCTGCAAAATTTCTGCTGAAAAATCAGCTGAGAGTCTTATGGGGAAGAAGTCCCTTGTTTGTAACAAGTTGTTTTTCTCTTATTGCATTTAATATTCTTTAACTTTTGACATTTTAATTATAATGTGTCTTGGTGTGGACCTCATTGCATTCAACTTATTTGGAATTTTCTGGGATTCCTGGATATCTTTTTCTGTTTCCAGGTTAGGGAAGTTTTTGGGCATTATTTCCTTAAGTAAGGTTTCTGTCCCTTTCTTTCTCTTCTCCTGGAATCTCTCTAATACAAATGTTATTCCACATCCTGTCCTATAGGTCTCTTAAGCTATTTTCACTTTTTTAAGTGCTTTTTTTTTTCTTTTTTGCTGATCTCTTTGGGTGAGTCCCATTGGTTTTCCACGTTGCTGATTTTTTCTTCCACTTCATCTAGTTTGCTATTTAATTCCTCCAACATATTTTCCATGTAAGTTACTGTAGTCTTCAGCTCCATGACTTCCGTTTGTTATTTTCATATATTTTTGGTCTCTTTGGTGAAGTTCTCACTGTTATTTTTTATTCTGCCAAATTTGGGAAGCATTTTTATAACCATTACTTTGGACTCTTTATTGATTGATTACTTGACTCCCTTTCATTAAGGTCTTTTTCAGAGGTTTTGTCTTATTCTTTCATTTGGAACATATTCCTCTATTTTTTCATTTTGCTTGATTCTCGGTGTTTGTTTCTATGCATATGCAAATAGCTTCCTCTCCCAGTCTTGAAGGTGTAGCCTTGTATAGGAAATAAACCTTACCTTTTAATCTTGCCCTTGCTCTTGTCTCTAAAACCTCTGTGATTGTCTAAGTAGCTCGATTTATTCTTTTTTTTTTTTTTTTTTTAAAGATTTTTATTTATTTATTTGACAGAGAGAGATCACAGTAGGCAGAGAGGCAGGCAGAGAGAGAGAGGGAAGCAGGCTCCCTGCCAAGCAGAGAGATCGACGCGGGGCTCGATCCCAGGATCGCCGAGATCATGACCCGAGCCGAAGGCAGCGGCTTTAACCCACTGAGCCACCCAGGCGCCCCTCGATTTATTCTTTATAAGCCCTAGTTTTTGAAAGTGTGCCAGAACCTATCAGTGTTCCAAAGGGAATGATCTCAGTCAGCACCTGGATTCAGGCTGATTGGAAGGCAGATCCTCAGGCTGCAGCTTTTAAAGTATGCAAATACATGCAGTCCTCTGGGATGAAATCACAGACCCTGCTGACCTACGCACCAGGAGATCTGGAGGTGCCACAAGGGTGAGAGTTGCAAGAATCAGAGTTTCAGACTAGTGTATAAGCTTCATTTTAGGAGGTACTAGTGAGCTGTGGCAAGGCCAAGGGAGGGCTCACAGATGGAGTCTCCCTGCCTGTGTTCTTTGAGAGTGCCTCTGTAGCCTTTAGACATGTGGCAAACTTAAAGCCTGTCTCTCAGGTTGAAGATCTAGGACAGTTAAATGGGTAGTGTCTGTGTAGTATCCTGAGTGTGGTATCCTACCCAGAACTGTCTTTCAGGTTGTTACAAGCACATGGAGCCCAGGAACACAAGCCCCTCTGGCTAGCAGAGTCCGACAATCAAGAAGTCTCCCTTTGTGAGCTGTGCTTGCCTATCACTTTAGCAAGGCTGCAGCAGGAGAGTGTTGGAGGCACAGAATGCACCAGGCTTTACTAAGGCCTGTGAAAAGCACAGGGGTCAGGATACATCTGTGGCTTTAGCAATGCAGGAGAAGTGCACAGCAGGCAAGGCACAGTTTTGGATTTAGTGTGCTCGTGTCCATGTGCACCTGCCTGCACAAGCAAGTGAGAGAGAGAATACCAAAAAAAAATTGCATTCACCATTGCCTCTGTCTCAAAAAAAATCACAAATAATCCCTGCCCCTCCAGCAGATGCTTTAAGATTAGCAAGTTAATTTTTTTCACATAAAATCCCAACACCTCTCAAACTGCTGCCTTTGTGCTAGTTCCTGGGATAAATGAGTCTGTACATGAACACCTTGAAAGGAGGATCTTAGATCCCCACAATTTCCAGGTCATTTGGAGATAAGCCCCATTATTTCTCAAAGCAAGACATTTTGAGGGCCTCATTTCTCTGGTGCAGATCTCAAAGACTGGGGTGACTAAAGTAAGGCACAAACCTCTATTTTCTCAAGGAGAGGCTCCAGGTCCATCAGGTTATTTCTTATTGTGTGTTACCACACTGGGGATAGAGTTTTTGGCAAAACATATCTCTGCCTCCTACCTATCTTGCCTCCTAACAAAAGGCTCTTTTATCCCTGTTATAGAAGAAACTTTTGGCTAGCTTTAAGTTATTTTGCAGTGACAATTATTTCATGTATTTGTAGATTTGGTATGCCATGGGAGGAGGTAAGTTCAGGGTCTTCCTATGCCATCGTCTTGAACTCCAACAGCAATCCACCCTCACCACCGGCTTAATATTCCACATCGAACTAAACTTCAGGTCTATAAACCTGGATCAAGTCCCTCTTCTGGCTTTCTCTTTGCATTTGTAAAAGTTACACACTATCCTGCAATTCAGATCCTTGATTTATAAAAAGCGGTGAAGTAAAATAAAATATGGTAATTTTGGTAAATAATGTAGGGTAAAAACAAAAGAGCAAGCATATTGAATGTTTTACATGCACTTTTGTAGACAGATGAATTAAAGATTCTTGTTTAGTAGCTTGTTATGGCTGACATTACACTGATATTTATTACTATATTTGGATTTCTTTTTTATTAAGATATAATTGATATATAACCTTATATTACTTTCAGACGTACAACATAATGAGTCAGTATTTGTATATATTATGAAATGAACACCACAGTAAGTCTGCTTAACATCCATCATCATAGTTACTTTTTATTTCCCTTGTGTTATGAACTTTTAAGATCTACTCCCTTAGCAACTTTTAAATATGTAATACAGTATTATTAACTATAGTCACCATGCCATTATACCCCGATGAGTTCTTTATTTTATAACTGGATGCTTGTGCCTTTGACTCCATTCACCTATTTTGTGAACAGGTGACTATCTCTGGCAACCATCCATCTGTTCTCTTATATTTCTATTCTTAAGCATGATACAATATTTGAGCCTTTAACAATTAAGAGTCTACCCAATTTCTCTTATTGTGTTATAGAACTGTGCTCATAGAATATAAACAGATGTTCTTGGTGAAACAACCTTGGGAAAAGGAGTCAGCGATGGGGGGAAAAGTTCTGCATTTGAGCCAGAGGAGTAAGTTAAGCAACACTAGGAGAGCTGAGCCCTCATCAATCTGTGGAGTTACCTTGTTGGCAGAATACACTCTGTATGGATGATATACTGAGACACAATCTTCTTTGAGTCCCTTTGTAGTACCTGGTCAAAAGTCTTCACAGGGGCCAACACAGCTGAGACATGGTCCAGGCAGAATTATTTCTAACCTATCATTAATTTTGTCCATCTTCAGGGGCAAAAGTCCTGGCTGAAGAAGTCATCTGTCTTGAGACTAGGAAAGAGAAAGAGGAGGGAAAACCAATGTCCTTTCCCTCCCATCTGTAGCATTACATTACATGTGCTCAGTTTCATAGCTAACACAAGTGTGCAGTTTCCTCTATTCCTTTTTCCAGCTATGAGGCAATCTAAAGTGTGTAGATAGACTAGAGCTAAGAATTGAAGCACTGAGGATAGAGTGGCTTTATATGATATAGAAAGAGAGCTGGCAGGCCAAATTCAAGCTTGAGCTGATAAGTATGAAGTCAGAAGTGGAGAGACAAAATATAAAGGTACATGAAGAGAGAAATTAGGAAATTCCATATTTATTCATAACTCATTTGAAATTCCATATAGTCCATAAATTTTTCCAGATACCTCCTTCAGAAGAAAATGACTCTTCATACAATCCTTTTGTATTTTGTTTGTGGATTATGATTGAAACACACATCCAGATGTGGACAAATAAAGATAAAGGAGAGGTATGTGAGAGAGTTCACAAGGCAAGTAATGGGGCATTTTTATGGTTTATTTTTAATACCAGGTGCTTGATATGTAAGTGAATCGACCTGCTTTAGAGATGCAAGGCTCATATGGACATAACCTTTGTATGGTAGTTTGCTTCCTATGACAAATGCAGTCTGGATCTATGATGATACTTTTGGCTTTATAATAAGTGAGTGATCCAATGAACCACTGAACCAGATAATGAATCAGTGTTGGGCCTGATTACATTTTAAATGCATATTAGCCATTTAACCTCAATTGGAAGTAGTATTGGAAAAGAGTCTAAAATGATTTACAAGTTTGATATAAATAAGCAGAAATCTTTAAAATCTAAGCCAAAGGAGACTACTCAGGCAAAATGCATGCCAACCAAAACACAGTAGGTATCTAATAAATGTTCTTTCTCTCTTAATAATTCTTGGCCAAATCTGAGCTTCTGTCAACTAAATGGTTATGTAGACAAGATTGCTGACAGAATTTTACCTATAAATAATCCAAATTTATAGCCCTAAAATTCCTACAAAAGTTTCATTTTTAAAACAGTTTTATTAAGGTACTATATGTGATGTATAAAGAATTACACATTTTAAGGTATATAATTTGATGAGTTTGGGTATACACAAGCAAATGTAGTTACCATCACCAAACTCAATCTAATATATATTAAAATACCTTTCAGAGTTTCCTTATGTTTTCTGTTTTTTTGTTTGTTTTGTTTTGTTTGCTTTGGTGGCAAAACACTTAACATGAGATATAACCTCTCAACAAATTCTGAAGCACACAGTTCTCTGTTGCTTACTATAGATAATATTTTATACATCAGATTCTAGAACTTATTCATCTAGCATAACTGACTAACTACTTTGCATTTCCTCATCCCCAGCTTCTGTAAACCACTACTGTGACTTGGAGAGCAAAGGCAAAAGAAATGTAGAAAAACATTAAACTTCCTTACTACTTAACAGCCCACTGACCAGTATTTAAGACAGGCAGAGTGCCCTTCCTTTAGGAACTCAACTGCCTCTGTGTTAATACTTTGCTAAAGACAAAAGGAAACCTTAGCTTGACATTAGCAGGAACTCCAGGATCCTGTAAGTCTTCTTTAACATATAAAAATCTCTTTGGGAACTTTCTTTATCTCAACCCAACCAAGATATATGTTAGCAATCATCCTCTAAACATTTGGCCACTGACAGTATCTAAAGGGTCTCATGACTAAGGTTTTACTAGACAATATTAATTGACAGTAGCAAACCCCTAAGGCCCTGGAAACCTTGCTTCCAAATTCCTTAGAGACTTACGCTATCCTTAACCCCCGCTCCAACTTGAAAGCATGTAATTGACCACTCCTCATCACCCCAGTGCAGTTATTTCTGCCCACAGCTCCTGTCCCTGTGCTTTAATAAAAACAACTTTTTTTTGGAACTGAAGTTGTCTCAAGAATTCTTTCTCAACTGTTTGGTCCCATACCCCAACATTTCACAATTGTATTCTCTGAGTCCATGTGTTTGACTACTTTTGATACCTCAAGAAAGCATAAAAGTTGTCACCTAAGTTTTTATTATGCTATCCTATGAAGAAGCTGAAATCTTAGATGTTTATGAAGTGTAATATTTAATTTACTTTAATTAATAAAAAAAAGGTTTTATTTATTTATTTGATGGGAGGGAAGAGAAAAAGAGAGAGAGCATGAGAGCAGGGGGAGGGAGAAGCATACTCCCTACTGAGCAGAGAGCCCAGTGTGGGGCTAGATTCCAGGACCCAGGGATAATGACTGAGCTGAAGGCAGGCACACAAATGACTGAGCCACCCAGGCACCCCTAATTTACTTTAATTTAAATAATCAGTAATGTGTTGATAAAACAATCTGAGTCTGTTGATTAACACCAGAGTGAGATCACCATCCTCTGCAAAATTTTGGCAGTGTCTCAGAGGAAGGGGAAAAAAAAGACAGATTTATAGAAAATTTGAGGTTTGATTTAAGGCAAGTCTTTTCATATGGGAACTTGATTAGAACTGGAAAAAAAAATCATGGTGTTTTTCCTTGGTGGAAACAACAAGGCAAAGATTCTGTGGCAAATGATTCATGCAATTTTAGGGTGCAAACTGTCTCTTGATGAGTATTTCAGCAAATTCCTGTAATGGACAAATCAAGCTCTTTGCCTGGGCATGTGGCTTTCAGAAAAAAAATACTAATACCAATAATGACAGTATAATAACAAAGTCAGGCTGACGTATAGTAAAATAGTTTCAATTCTCAGTGTCCAGGCTGTGTATGCAGACTGACAGTTTCGTTTCTCAGTGTGATTTCTATTTGCGTGGCTCTATGCTAAGACAGCCTCAATGAATAAAATAGCATCCATCCTCGAGGATCTCAGATTTGTAAAAACTAA
Source organism: Mellivora capensis (assembly GCA_004024625.1). NCBI lineage: Eukaryota > Metazoa > Chordata > Mammalia > Carnivora > Mustelidae > Mellivora > Mellivora capensis. Next base: position 35,780 of record PISX010005774.1, on the reverse strand, counting down.
AACTAAAAAAACAAAACAAAACAAAAAACAACAAAACACTAATAATTATATCACTATGATGTTGATGTTGTAGCTATAGAACAAGTAGTTCAGAGAAAGAAACATAACTCTACTAAGAAATCACAGTAAACGTTTCTTTGAAGCATTCTCAGCTGAGCCTGGAAGAAGGAATAACTGAGTGCAGTAGGGCCAAGAGGTAATATTCCAGGGAGGAAAAATAACAGGTACAAGTTCAGCAGGATATTTGGAAGAACTCAGGGTGCTCAGAGAACCCATTTGGCTTGGCTGATAATGCTATATTCAAATACAATATACAAGAGGTTAGGTAAGTGAAGAACCTTGAATACTATCCCGTATTTTGACTTTATGTGTAGGCAAAGGGGCATAATTATAGGAAAAATGAATAATACTGGTAACTGCTAAAGAAAATTAACATCTAGATTCTATTCTTTAGTCTTAGAAACTGAACCCTTGGAATTGAAAAGTCCTGACTTCCCTTTAGGGCAGATGGAGATTAACAAGCACAGGGCTTTTCTTATGATTTTTATGGTATTGTTATAATGCTGATTGAGAATCTGTCTGCAATAAAGCCAATAATACCACAGTTATACTTGAACAAGATGGATTTGACAAGTCTCTGCAGAGTTCATCTAAAGAAAAGAAAATAGACTATCACCCAAAATATGTTATATTACAAGAACCCTTTAGAGTCCTTTTATTTATCTCAGACTACTTTGGGATTAAGCTCAATGAAAGATAAGTAATAATAGACAAGAGAGAGAGAGAGAGAGAGAGAGAATTAAAAGAAGGATATAATACCACGATTAGAAGTGATAGGCAAAGAATGGCCACAAGTGGATCACACCTCTTCAATACATATTTATTTAATCAGGTATTAATTCACTGAATAATGTTTTTTGATACTTCCTGCATTCTAAGAACTTAAATGTAATGGGAAAATAAACACAAAGAATCTCTAGTTGTTGCCTTAGAAGATCCCACAGTCTCCAAAGAGTGACAAAGTGAGTTAACAGTTAACTATAAATTTGTCTTCAATTTAATGTATATATTTCTATTGTAATGTGTATTATATTTAATAGACATATAAGGCTAGAAAGTACAGCTCTGAGAAAGGAGAAAGGAAAGCCAGTCACTAAGGAAGGTTAAGAATAAAAAGACATTTTTTAAAATGTAAGAAATCTGGGTATGTTTAAATCTGATGTTTATTGGAGAAGAATGGAATCCAAAGAATGTGAGTGGAGGCTTGATTAAGGGTTAATGTTTTGTGAAGTGGGTATTTCAGAAAGAAAACAAAACAAAAGAAAAAGAAGAATATTGGCAATAAATTATTTGAAGAGATTCATAGTTAATTCTCAAGGAGAGAAAGTATAAAGTAAAAGCCAAATAGGCTTAACATGTGAAAGAAAGTAGAGGGGTAATGGGAGTGCAAGTTATGATGGTAATGGAGTACTGAATAAAAGATCTATTCAATTGTGGATGTCTTCATCTGACAACATGCTATTCAAGTTGTCTTGAAGTAAATCCAAATTTTGATGAACGGGAAGGTAAAAGGCAATAATCAGATATTCAACTTATTCATTGTTTTTATCTATCATTTACCTATCTATCTATATCTATCTGTCTATCTGTCTGTCTTATATTGGATACGTCCAATCCTTGGTCTTTGGAGTGTGTGACTAAGTAGAGAGAAAAAAAGCAATTATTGAGTGAGTTACATATATTTTTATTTTTATGTTTTGTTTTCAAAGATTTTATTTGACAGAGATCACAAGTAGGCAGAGAGGCAGGCAGGGAGAGAGAGAGAGGAAGAAGCAAGCTCCCTGCTGAGCAGAAAGCCTGACTCGGGGCTCGATCCCAGGACTCTGGGATCATGACCTGAGCCAAAGGCAGAGGCTTTAACCCACTAAGCCACCCAGGCGCCCCTTTATTTTTATTTATTTTTTTATCCCAAGTAAGTTATGGTTTAATGTCATCTTGGTGCAATTAAGAAAAGCATACCTCTTTACACTTAGAGCAGTGCTTATTAGTATAATTAATTTAAAGTTGTCCTAGTTATTGGAATTGAAGTCATCATGTAATACAAGACTGGACTTTGAAATGGGTCCTCAGATTAAAATTGATGTCACCAAATATGATGGTAGGACTTGGAACAGAAAGAGGACAGTAAGATGGGTAACAAAGTCTTCCAAACTTACAAAAGACTGATCAAATTAACATGGAAGACAAGATGAAGACCAAAAAGATTGTCTAACTCTGTAGAAGATTTTCATAGAAGTGGAGTTGTCTTTTTTTTCTTACTTTTAAACATACAGAAGTAATAGTAATAGATCCCTAAGTATACCTGGGTACTCACTAATTCCAGTTATACTCATGAGTTGTACAAAAATAAAGAACATTTATTCAAAAGAAATGTAAAAGTAGCATCTTTCAGGGAGCCCTATGTTTTTGTTAGTTCAGGAAATTTGATGAGAGCATGGAAAGAGATTCCAGAAATTCTAAAAGGCAGACAGACGTAAGAGAAAGAGTTAAGGAAATGTTGAGTTAGGTAAAAGGAAGCACAATTTAGGTTTTTGTAAATGCCACTGATTACAGTTACTAACATTTTAAGTAGTGATCAAGCATGGCAGGACTGTAAAGCATTATCATTTTAAGTGAATAGACATGTTTTTTAAAAGAATTGATTCCAGAAGTTACCTATACAAGGAAAGGAACATAGGCAAGTGGTAGTACTCAGGCCTCTCAAACTGGGTCAGCTGCAGCTTGAACTGATTCCACTTCTGTGGACGACTAGACCAGGGGGCAGGTTGGCAGTGGGACAAACCAATTCCCAGGACTGTCACTTCCAATTTGAAAGAGCAACAACTTCTCCAGGCTAAAGAGAAGATGTATTCTTTGAAAGGGCCAGAACCTCCCCAAGAAGCGTGTGAAAATGGAGGAGGTGGCTTTATTTTTATTTATTTATTTTATTTCATTTCTTTTCAGCGTAACAGAATTCATAGTTTTACACCACACCCAGTGCTCCATGCAGTGCGTGCTCTCCATAATACTCACCACCAGGCTCCCCCAACACCCCCCACCCCCGCCCCTTCAAAACCCTCAGGTTGTTTTTCAAAGTCCATTTAAACTTGAATATCCCACTGACAATTGAACACATATCCAAGGACCTTCTCTTCCATTCTAAAGCCACCTCCTGGTTTAAAATATCTGCAAAAGTTGGAAAAATATCAGACTCAACATTCCGTAGAATTATGTTTAGCTTAAGAGAACTATTTGTTAAACCACTTTCTTTGAGTAAAGAATCAGAATTAGGACAATGAAGGAAGCAGGGAAGGGTACAAAGAGAATGGAAGGAATTGGAAAAAGGGAAGAAAGAATGCATCCACCTGTTGTGAAGTTTAAAAAAAAAAGGAGAAATTAATGAAGTAGGGAAAAAATAGTGTCCTCAAAAGTAAGCAGAGAATTTCAAAAAGCAGAATATCAGCAATGTGAAATATAAGGGCAATCTCATTGAATGAGAAAAATGCCTTGACAGGTATGAAAGACCTTGATGGGTCCTTCTAAAAATCTTTTGCAAAATGATATTAAGTTTAGAAGAAAAGAAACAAGATGGGATTGGGAGGGAGACAAACCATAAGTGACTCTTAATCTCACAAAACAAACTGAGGGTTGCTGGGGGGAGGGGAGTCGGGAGAGGGGGGTGGGGTAATGGACATTGGGGAGGGTATGTGCTATGGTTAGTGCTGTGAAGTGTGTAAACCTGGCAATTCACAGACATGTACCCCTGGGGATAAAAATACTTTATATGTTTATAAAAAATTTTTAAAAAATTATAAAAAATGATATTAGGTAAGTTTTTCTAGCAGGCTGTGTATACCAGTGGGCTTCCTATAATGAGATGGTGTTACTGGTAATGATTAAAACTCCACAGGCAGGTAACACTGCAAAGACTAATAAGTTATCCCATACTGAGTGACTATAAAGATAGTCCTGTTGTTAGTGGATTCTGTAGCTGCTCAAGCAGATTATCTCTGGGTTTCACAGTCTGACTCTTTCTTCCTTTCACTGACTCAACACATATTTATTGAACTTCTTGTATGCACCAGTTATAGGCTGGTCACTGTCTTTCAGAAAACACTATCATATTTCTGAAGACTGAATGGTATGTCTTTTTTGGGGAAAGGATAATAGAAGTGCAATAGTTTTTTAAATATTTTTTTAGTGGTTTTGCCTATGACTATGCACAGTATCAGGAGCCTTTAAGTAGCCAATATGTGTGTTGTTTTGTTTTGTTTTCAATCAGTTTCCAAGCATCTTACTTCATGAAACTTCCTTTATCTATTTGCCAGTGTGCATCATGATGCCATAAAACACCCTCATTTTGTATGTACTGGACCATGTGTGTTTGCATATCTGATGGGGCGCAGTCAGCAAATAACAGCTTGCAGGTGCTTATCTTAAATACTCCCAACTATTATTACAACAAAAGGTTTAAAAGCCAGGATAGAAAGAAAATATCTCTGAGTCTTTGGGTATATAAAATGTTGAAATAGAAAACAAACCAAGTGTCAAAGAACATAAATCTCCTTGTCAAGATGAGTCACTTAGATCAGCATTTCCCAAAATATTCTCTGGAGAACAGTAAGAAGCAAGAAACTAACTTATTAAAGGGATTCTGGTCAACTAAGTTTAGAAAGTGTTGCCCTAGAATAAGTTAAGCAGGTTTCTCTGTAGCAAGACATAAAACCTTTAATTTGATACTGTACTTTATAATCTCCAATCGCATTGAAAAAATGGCCAGTTTTTCACCTAGAAACACTAATCACTTCCTTTACTAATGTTGGCACTTCTTGGAATATATTTGTTGAAATCCTATCTTGAGAAAAAAAATGAATTACTTTATAAAGTTGTTTCAAATCTTTTAAAGGATTTGTTTCCCCAATTTAAAAAAACAAACAAAAAACAACAAAAACAAAAACAAAAAATACCTTATAATAATACAATTCAATTGAGAATCCTTGTTTGATTCATTTCTTAGTTTAAATAGAACACACAAATTGACATTTCTAACACACATAGGCAGGTTAAAATCTGTGGAAAATGTATTACCGGTAGTAAATGAAGTTTTTTTAATATGCTAAAAAATACGATTCTTTAAAATTCAGGGATAAATAATAAGCAATAGACCATGTTCATTAAGGGCATATGCTAAGGAGAGAATCTGTCCTGTGAACAAATCCTGACTTTGACATACACTAACTTAAATTAGGATAAGTTTCAAAGTTCCAAGTTCCTCAATTTTTTCATCTGGAAAACTGAAAGAGTAATGGTAGCTAACCTCACAAAAGTGAGTTAATAAATGTGAAGCACAGAGTGCCTGCTTATAACATTGCCTAAAAAAGTTACATATTTTACAATTATATACAAAGGCATTGTGCTATGCTCAATAAGTGGGGAATGCCAACAATACAAAATAAAAGGTTAAATTCAGAATGACTGACTACTATTCAAAATTATTTCTTACAAAATGCTGAAATGAGAATTTGATGCATTGTGTAATTAAAATCATTTATCTGAAGATATATTGTGTACTTTACAAGTTACAACTCATATGAAACAATTTAATTTTATTTCTTAATGAAAATGATAAACAACTTTAGGCAAATTTATTAATTGTTTGAGCTCATTTTCCAAACTAAGATTATTATTTGTGTCTAATATTAAAGACTAATTTTTCCCTTCAAGGTATCTCACAGTCCCAAGCACAAATTATATGAATAAGGAAACAGAGAAGCTAGGATAATTTGCTCAAGACTGCTTAACTAATAACTCACAGAACTGAAATTTGAATATGGCTCTATGTGATTTCAAAGTAATTACAACATGACACAATTTTTATGATGTTCAAAGATTTTTGAGCACAGAACCTAAGAGCTATGTCAGTAAATAGAAATTTTAGCCATATGACCTAAGTTACTAGGAGGAGAAGAATACCTTTTTTTGTGTGTGATCTATATGCTGGAATTTCAGTAAAAGTTTACAAACAAGAAATGATTCCAGATACTCCTTCACATTTATCAACCTTTAACACAAGGACATAGAGCTTTATATCATTTAAATAACATATGAGGTTCAAAACAATGAACTGATTTAAAAATGTAGAAGCTAATTGTCCAAGTCTCCAGGAGCTACTTTGGAAAATTTAGGATTTAATGTCCCTTGGGAAAATTTCATCCAGCTGCCTTTGATTAGGGAATAGAGCAGTCAACTTGCAACCCTTCTATAAAAGTGTGCATGCCTCCTGACTTGGGAATAATTAGTCAATTTGGTTGTTGATGGCTGGTGTCCAGTAACTAGTTATGGAGAACAAAGGAAGGACAAAGAACATAGGTATAGAAAGGTTCTTTCTCAATCCAAAAAGAAAAAAAAAAGCATTAAATTCTTCTCTGGTTGTCCTGATCTTGAAAATAATTACAAAAAAGCTTCACTAAGCTACATCTTACTGACACAGTTTATGAATAGAATATTCTCAACATTTTACTACAAAGCTTACAATTGTATGAAAGGAACACTTTGTTGCACAAATAAGACAGTGATGGGCTGGTTACTAATTTTAAGAAATAAAGCAAGTGTACTTCTGTGTTCACTTATTATGAAAAATTATATGCCAATAAATTGGACAACTTAGAAGAGATGGATAAATTCCTACATACATAAAATCTTTCAAAACAGAATCGGAAAGAAATAGAAAATCTGAACAAACTGAACGCTAGTAATGATATTAAATTTGGGAGAAAAAAAAAAAAACTGCAAAAAACAAAAGCCAAGGACCAGATGGCTTTACAGGTAATTTCTACTAAACATTTTAAGAATTAGCATTTATTCCTCTCAAACTATTCTGAAAAATAAAAGAGGAAGAAAAACTTCCAAATTCATTCTTTCATCCCACATCAACCATGATACCAAAACAAATAAAGGCACTACAAAACAAAACAGGGCAATATTTCTGATGCACATAGATGCAGAAATCCTCTACAAAAATATTAGCAAACTGAACTCAACAGTACATTAAAAAAGCACTCGCTACAATCAAGTGGGATTTATTCCAGGGATGCAAGGGTGGTTCAGCATTCAAAAATCAATCAGTGTGATTCATCACATTAATGAGAAAAAGGATAAAATCTCTATAATCATCTCAATAATGCAGAAAAAACATTTGACACAATACAACATCTACTCATGACAAAAATTCTCAACATAATGGATGTAGAGAGAATATAACTCAAAAAAATAAAGCCATATATGAAAAACCCACAGCTAACATCATATTCAGTGGCGAAAACACTGGAAGCTTTTTCTCTCAGATCAAAAGACAAGGATGTCCACTCTTGCTACTTTTATTCAACATTCAACATACTATTGTATGTTTTTGTTGTATTGTATTGTATGTTGTATTCAACATAGTATTGGAAGTCTAGCTGCAGCAAATAAACAAGAAAAAGAAATAAAAGACATCCAATTTGGTAAGGAAAAATAAAATTGATGCTGTTTGCAGATGACCTGATGCTATATATAGAAAACCCTAAAGACTCCACCAAAAATTACATGAATTCAGTAAAGTTGCGGGATAGAAAATTAATATGCAGAAATAGTTGCATTTCTATACAGTACTAATAAAGTAGCAGAAGGAGAAACTAAGAAAACAATCCCATTTATAATTATACCAAAAATAATAAAATACCTAGGAATAAACTTAACCAAGATGGTGAAAGACCTGTACTCTAAAAACTATAAGATACTGAAAGAAATTGAAGATGACATAAAAAAATGGAAATATATCCCATGCTTGTGAATTAGAAGAGTTAATATCATGACTACAGTGCCCAAAGCAATCTATAGATTCAAGGCAATCCCTACCACGATACCAACAACATTTTTTACAGAACTAGAACAAATAATCTAAAATTTGTATGGAACCGCAAAAGACTCCAATAGCCAAAGCAATATTAAGAAAAATAAAGCTGGTGGTAATACAGTTCCATATGTGAAGATATTCTACAAAGCTACAGTAACCGAAACTGTTTGGTACTAGCACAGAATAGACATGCATCAATGAAACAGGATAGAGAGCTCAGAAATAAACCCACACTCATATGGTCAGTTAATCTTTGACAAAGGAAGCAAGAATATGCAATGGGGAAAAGACAATCTGTTCAATAAATGGTGTCAGGAACACTGGTCAGCTATATGCAAAAGAATGAACTAAGCCATTTTCTTACAGCATGTTCAAAAACAAACTCAAAATGATTAAAGACCTAAATGTGGGACATGAAAACATAAAACTACTAAAACAACAAAGGCACTAATCTCTTGGATTTCAGCCTGAGTAACATATTTATGGATATGTCAGGCAAGGGAAACAAAAGCAAAAATAAACTACTGGGACTACATCGAAATAAAATGCTTCAGCACAGCAGAGGAAACAATCAACAAAACTAAAAGACAGCCTACTGAATGGGAGAAGATATTTGCAAATGATATATCCAATAAGGGGTTAGTATCCAAACTATAAAAAGAACTGATAGACCTAACACCAAAAAAAGGAAAAATAAAAATAAAACAAAAAGCACCTCAAGTTGAATAAAAATGGGGGGGGGGCCTGGGTGGTTCAGTGGTGGCTCAGTGGGTTAAGCCTCTGCCTTCAGCTCAGGCCATGGTCTCAGGGTCCTGGGATGAAGCCCCACATCTGGTTCTCTGCTCAACAGGGAGCCTGCTTCCCGCCCCACCCCTGACCTGCCTCTCTGCCTACTTGTGATCGCTCTCTGTCAAATAAATAAACAAAATCTTTAAAAAAAAAAATAATCAGGGGATCTGAGTAGGAATTTTTTTCAAAGACAACACACAAGTGGCTAACAGACACAGAGAAAGGTGCTCAATGTCACTAGTCATCAGGGAAAAATCAAATCAAAACCTCAATGAGATAACACCTCACATCAGTCAGAATGGCCAGTATCAAAAAGACAAGAAACAAGTGTTGGTGAAGATGTGGAGAAATGGAAACCCTCATGCACTGTTGGTGGGAATGCAAACTGGTGCATTTACTGAAGAAAACAATATAGAGCTTCCTTAAAAAATTAAAAATAGATCTGCCCTATGATCCAGTGTATCCACTACTGGGCATTTAGCCAAAGAAAACAAAAACACTAATTTGAAAGGATATACACACCCCTACATTTACTGCAGCATTATTTACAATAGCCAAAATATGAAAGTAACCAAATGTCCATTAACAGATGAATGAATAAAGATGTGTATATATATATGTACAATGGTATATTATCAGCCATAAAAAATGAGATTTTGCCATTTATGAAAACATGGATGAACCTAGAGTATATGATGCTAAGTGAAATAAGTCAGACAAGAAAAAGACAAATACTGTATGATCACATTTATATGTGGAATCTAAAAAAAACAAAACAAACAAAAAACAAAACAGATTCTTAAAAGAGAACAAACTGGTGGTTGCCAGAGGGAAGATTGGTGGGGAAATGGGCAAAATAGATAGAGGGGAGTAAGAGGTACAAACATCTGGTTATAAAAAAATTAGTCATAAAGATAAAAAACACAGCATAGGGAATACAGTCAATAATACTGTAATAATGTCTGGTAACACATGACTATGTCATTTATTGTGGTGAACAGTAAGTAATGCATAAAATTGTTGAATCACTATGTCATACACCAGAAATTAATATAACATTGTATGTCAATTATGTTTCAATTAAAAAAATAACCTACAAATAAGAGAGTGGGGACTGGCTAGTCAGTGATAGACTGGCTGGTCATGCTAGGACATACAGCAAATGTGCTTCTGTGTCTGTTCATTTCTTCCAAAAATGTTATTAATTCTATTGCAAGGATACAACTTTTATTCAAAATTAGTTATTTGCAAGTGTAGACTCCTTTTAGTTATCCTTTTTATAGCTGAGTTTAGCAAAATTTGGTCTTTGTTTAAAATAACTTATTTTTTATTAGCTAAATGCTAGTAGAAATGAGGGCAATAATTCAGGCTTTAGAAATATATTTAATTTCCCCAATCACTCCATTTGTGTGCCTAATAATTCAAAACCTTTAGTTAGAGCTCACCCTTCCCACCCTCTGTGACATATTCAACATATCCACATTCAGATATAACTTCTATGTCCTTAAGGAAACTCAGTATTTAGTAAAGATTAATTTTAAGTAATAAAATAAGAGTTTCTATATAAAAGCTGGATGAGAGGTGTAAGTTTTATTACAAAGCATTATTTTTCCCTATTTTAACTATTTTTGCTTTATTCTACTTTTCTTTTTTAATTAGTTAAAACAATCAGTTGATTACTCAACCTTCAAATTAATTATGTGCATATCTTTTGGCGGAACATTCCACTACTAGCAATTCATTCAAAAGAAATAACACACACATAGAGAAAATGTTATGTACTAAGATTATCAAGGAAGAATTGCTTGTAATAGTGAAAAGCTGAAAACTACCTATATGCCCATTTATGACTTCAAATTAAAAATTGTATGGTTATCTATAAAATGAAGTATTATAAAACCGTTAAAAAAGAAAGATAACTAAATCAACTATAAAGAAAGATGATTAAAATACACTAGGTAAAAAAAGCAGAGTCTGTAACATGAATATATATACACACTCAAATATATATAGTATATATGGCATTTTTATATTCATTTAATAAAACATGTTCATTGTGGTTATCCATGTGAAAGGGGGGACTGTCAGGATTTTTTTTTCTGTTGCATATATTTCTGCACTTGATACTTGTGAGGAAAATATATTTTTTCTCTCTAAATTATAAAGACAAAAAGGGAAATAACATAGGAAATACATTTCAAACTATGTGCTTATAATTATATTTATTTTAAACAAGTATATATATGAGATTCTTGGTAATATTCATAAAATTATAAGTATTGTTATGATCTTTGATACAATTAAAATCCAGTGAGACACACTGACACACACTGGATAGAAATACTTCTTTTTATTAAGAGGAGATCTCATTTGTAGAAAAAAATATACACACGTATACCTACATATATGCACATATGTATATAGGTAGATTTAGGTATTGGTATAGATATCAGAAGTCATTCCTGAAGCAGATGAACACATTTATCCACATGCTTCTTTTGATCCTGCCATTTCAATGGTCCGGCTTTTCTGTTAAGGCAGGGATGCATACTTAGTCAGTTACAACAATGACATTTCCATGCAGGTTCGCTGATGGCGTTTTGGGCATTCTACATGCCATCCAATAGAAACTTATAAGCTTTTGCAGTCTGATTACTCTTCTGATTCCAAACATCACCAGTCAACTATTTCTAGATATTAAAAGTGTTTTGAATCACTTAATACTTTCGTTGCTGATGTGTCTTGAAAAGCCCTACCAACAAGTAAACCCAAATTCAAATTCTCTGGGTGGGAAAAAAAAAACCAACAACAAAACTCCCCATGTAGAGGGATCGCTCCACCTGGTTAACGGCCACAGTCAGGCCTGAGGATTTCAGCAACTCAAATAAATTAATTAGTAGAACCACCAATTAAATTGCAGCCCATTTATCAGAAAAGCTTAATGACTCTGACATAAGCCCGTATCTCATTTCACAACCTGCTGTACCACTCCTGCTCCCTGCAGCTGTTCCTTGTTGTGCCGCGAACACCAGCATGCTCGCAGAATGCTGGGCCAGAATTAGTGTCCCCGGGTTCTCCACACCTCTGGGGCAGGGGCCTGGCGGAGATCTGGGCCAGCTGATGTGGCCTTGATGCCAGATTTTTTCTCTTCTGCCCAGTCCTTTTGGCCTGTTTATATGATATTGGCAGATGGTTCCCTACTCTCAGATGTTTTGGCAAAAAAGAAAAAAAAAAGTTTTATTATTGTCATTGCATTTTTCATGTTGAAGGAAGGTGAGATCTGGAATGGGAGGGAGGTCCCCGGGAGACACATGTGCCCCTTAGAGAAAAATGGTAAAACATTGACCTTTACCTTTATTAAAGGAAAAGGAATTATGTACTAACTAGGCCGTTTATTCACGCCACTCATTTAGTCCGTATTTAATACCTTATTGCATCTTGCTTATCTTAAAAACATACAGATAGATGAAACACGAAACACAGGAACATTTCAGGGAATATGAAATCATTCTATCTCTTTTGTAAATGTTAGTTTATATTCATATGGTTCATTTTCTCGAAAAAATAACTCCAAAAAAATGCAGGAGGGAAAACTAAAAAGCAGACCCAAACCACAGCTCTTTTTCTGCAAATGATTACTCAAAATGTCACCCCTCCATACTTTCATTCCTGCCACATCAATTTTTCTTTTTCACTCCCACTGGCTTTAACACAAACATGATTTTTATGTATGGATTGCAGCTTGTAATCTCCAAATTTAAAGTCAGCAGTGTTTTAACTCTATGTTACCACCTCAGGGATTTTAGGTAACTATAAAATTTAGCTCAAAAGAATAGCAAAGCTGTTAATCACTGATTATAACTGAAGTGATCTTCAAGTTGCTTAAAAGTGAGAGTTATGTCGTGTGTCAAGAAGTTCTTTTTGATTTTGGCTTATCTGTTCCAGAAGAGAAAAGCTATATTTCATTCACTATCTATTACATATGCAGAATAATGGACAAGGCAATAAGGAACTCAGATAATTTAAGGGGAATGATTGAGAGAAAGAGATAGAGAGAGAATGATTCTTAATGGCAAGTTAAAGCAGTTAATAGATCCAATAGGGAAAAGTCCATGAGTTTAGGCAATGAGAACCAAAACATGAGATGAACGTGTCATTAAAACCAAAAAGAACATCTGGGAAAATGTGGGTAGAGGCTTATAGGGAGGATGACATGTAAGAATTACATGTGAATCTATATCCACTAGCCGCATCCACAAAATTACTGATAGAGCATTATTTCTTCCTGAGAATGTATCCTGCATTGGAATCCTTTTCAGTATTGGGTTTCCAAAAGTCATCATGAGTAATGTTGGTCCATGAGATAAAACTTAAACTGCTTCCCATCTAGATCAAATGCCTGAGTGCCACATATCAGGAATGGATACTAGAAAAAAAGCTAGAATATAGTACTAAGCCAATTCTCTTCAATTTAAGAGCAACATTGTGAACATTATGCCCAGTATAAGATACTCACATATAATAATTATTATCTATTTGTACATGAGCACTAAAAAAACAAAACAAAACAAAACAAAACAAAAAAAACAAGTCCACAGTTTGGCGACCGTGGCCATTGCTGCTGGTTTAGGTAAGGAGAGACTTATAAAATGCATTATTGCAAGAGTAGGAAAAGAGACCATTGCAATGGAAAAAGGGGCTATTTCAGCAAGAACACTCTGCCTGTGAGAATTGCAGCATCTCAAAGTTAGTCAGAGAAGGGCTTTTCTTTTATAGTGAGTAGTAAACAAAGCTAGAAAGAACTGGGTACCAGTGAGTAGGATGAAAGTGTTGTTTGATAGGACAGTAGATCAGAGAGTGTTTTATTATGAGGTCAGCTATTCTCAGGAGGAACCTTAAAGTGTGGTTGTATGCTGGCTCAGGCTGAGCACAGTGGTGGGGAGGGCTCCTAAGTGCAGGTGCCTGGGGGAAGGAGAGAAGCTTAACTCAAGTTTGGTCAAGTTAATATACAGCAGATATTTTGTCCAGGTTGGCCAGTGGGTAGGAGTTCAACTAACATTTATGAACCAAAGCATGTGAATTTCAAGGGCCTGTGTCTGCCTTGTTGTATGTAAAAAGTGGGGGGGGGGGCAACTATGAATCTTATGTAAATCATATGGGGAAGGATAAAGTTCTTTCCAGAGCACAAACAAGTAAGAAGATTTCTTATTGTTTCTATTTTCCAGAAGCACTGGCCTACAATAAAATATAACAACGTCAGCATCATGCTCTTAGGAATTTTGTCTGCTTTGTTTACTAATGTACGTTCAGTACCTAGGACAGCACCCAGTTCGTCATCGGTCTTCAGGGCATATTTTTGAATAAAGAATAACTAAATAAAGGAAATAAGATTCACTGGGATAGAGAAGAAATGAGATAAATGTTCAAACTATTCTAGATGACACTATATATTTCATAGTTCAAAGACAATGCGTCTGATTTGAGGAGTGGAGGGTAGGGCACTGAACTTGAGAGGTAAGAAGTGATGTTCTTCTGGGAAGAGAAAGTTAGTTTCTTTACTATTTTCCTAAACTGAGAAACAGGCAAGCTTTTTGCAAAATGAATTTAGTAATATGTCTAAATATGTCAAGCGGAAGAATCACGCTTCAAAGTTGTTGCTATTATCACCTTCTTTTGTAAAAGAGTTCTCATTTACAAAATAGAATTTGAATGTTCCCAAACATAAGATTCTTGTTTATTTTCTCTTTAGGAACTGTATCTTATTTTTAGTCACGATGGCAAAGTGTCACTAATGACATCAATAATCCATATACTTCAAAGTATTTGCACAGAGATAGATTCATTTGAACTTCATGACAACCCTATGAAGTAGGGTAAGAAAATTCTGATTATACACAACAAATATTAGAAATAGAATCTATAGAAGTGATATTTCTATGGCCTTTTAGGCATTTAGAGGCGAAAACTGGATTATGGCCAGGTCAGTGTTTCTCAACACATTTTTTTTTTTTTGTCAGCCAAAAGAATTCTAAATAACATCATTTTCTTTGTCACCTTCTCACAAAATCCTAACACCACAAGTAAGCTATGTATGTTTTTATGTAATATATGTATACTTATGTATCATCCATAAAATGGATTTTGATTTTTTTTTTCCTTGAGAATCAATGTTTTTACTACTTGTGGAAGAGATCATCCCACTGAGAATGCATGGCTTAAGTTCTCAGTCTCCACTATCTCACATGATTCTACACAGCAAGAGTGCCTATACTGATATACTGTCATATCTTACTTAATCTGATGTACTCCCATTTTATGGATGAGAAAAATGAAAACCCATAAAGTTTAAAGGATTTGTGCAGTGATACATGTCTAGTTCATGCTAGAAAAAAAAGAATTCAAGTCAGTCCTTCTAATATAAAATATTTTAAACACATTTTTAAAAAAGATTTACTTACTTATTTTAGAGGGGGAAGGGAGGGACAAAAGGAGAGAGAGAGAGAGAATCGCAAGTAGATTTGCCCCTCAGTGCAGAGCCCAGCCCAGGGCTTGATCTCACAACCTCAGATCATGACCTGAGGTGAAATCAAGGGTTGAATACTTCATCTACGAAGCCACTCAGACATCCATCAATATAAGATATTTTTAAAAGACCATTCAGGGTTTTGTACCAATAGAATCTTGCTATCTTAAGTAGACATTTTCATACTTCTGAGGAAAATACACTTTCCCAGTATTCTAAACAAACGAATGAGCAAACAAAACAAACAAACAACAACAACAACAACAAAAAAAAACCCCCGAAGATCTGATAAGGAAGAAATATCTCTGATCAAAGTTGATACACCACTCTCCTAAACACCCTGAGGGCAGGAATATATGTTTTTCTGTTTCCTAGCACTGTACAGAGGTTCTGATATTACAGTTGTTGTTTTGAAAACATCTGTTGAATTACTTTTGAGTGAATGAATAAATAAATGACCTGTTCTTACAAATACAATATGGAATAAAAATAGATTTTTTTCTTTTCTTATTAGCTAGAGGATATATGATTTCCAATGGAGAAAAATACATCATAACACAGAACAAAGTGCTGAATATATGTGGGTTTATACTAAACTGATAATAAAGATCACCCTTTAACACTGTTATTCCATGAGAAATGCCAATTTATTGAGCCTCTATTCATCTGGTCCTAAGCTTTATACTTTAAAGATAAGACTCAAGAAACCTAATGAAGACCAGGGTGTGAGTTCTATCACTGGAGTCTTAATATTTTAAAAGAGAAGGATTTCACTGTAAAACTGTAGTAGGAAACATAGCTGAGACCTAAAACAACCCGGAATTTCCCTCCATACTAAATTTTGCCTTTTAACCTACTTATGACAGGAGTGAATTCCACAAAGCAGATTCCATGAACCATACAGAACCCAGCCAACCTCACTAACTTAATCACTGGAAAAAGATAAAACTAGAGAAATAGCAACCTCAACATGTGCAATGTAACTATCAACATGGAAATAGTAGAGGGGGGCTTTGATTCTTATATAGGTTCAAGAAACGGGGATGAGGAAGTATAGAGAGAGAGGCAGACAGACAAAGATGTGAGGAAGGAAGGAAGAGAGAGAGAGGAAGGAAGGAATGATTTGTGCTGTGATGCATATCTAGTTCATGCTAGAGGAAAACAGAAAAGGAAGGAAGGAAGTGAGGGAGGGAGAGAGGAATGAAAAAGGGAGGGAGGAGGGATGAGAGAAACAGTAAACACACCTTCAGATAATATTGTTCAAATCCTCATGTTCTTACCAGATTTTTTTTTCTTGGGATAGATAAAGAGGGGAAAGAGATTTAAAAATTCTCTGCTATATACTAGCCCTGGCTGGGGAGCAAAGTGGAATGATATCTACCAAAAAAAGAAAGATGGAGAAATGATATTTTCTACCTAAAATCTTCAGTAAAGCAGGTGCTTTGAGTTGTTTTTCAATATTAGTAGTAGTCATAGCAATTTGAGTTACAAGTGACAGAAAATCAATAGAACTTGTTTTGGCAAGAAAGTTAATTTATTGGAAGAATGTGAGAGTATTACTTGTAATAGAAGAAATGATGGAAAACTAAACCGTAAGAAGGAGAGGAATGAATAGATTAGGATGCCACCAAGCCTTACTCTATCCATCTGTCATGTCTGCCTTCCTCTGGAAAACACACTTCATGCATGCCTGTGTTCTGTTACGCTTCAGACTCCTTGACAGGATCCACAGTCATCACTGACAGGGCCTGGACCTCATAGTCTAATGAAGAGCTTTCTCTCCCTCAGTTCTGTGAGAAAACAAATCTACAATTCTTACTGACCCAGCTTTGGTGAGTAGTTGAATTGATCCACAGGGTCAAGGAGAGCAGATCATGCAAACCAGATCTAGGCTATCCAGAGCTAAGACAGCCCCTAGAACCACATGGTTAAGCAGCAGCAGGAATTGTGGGGTTCTTAATACAATATGAATTTAATTATCCGGGCTTATATGTGGGTAGATTGCCACCTTGAGAGAGAGACTGACAAATTCAGAACAGAACCACTTTTTCTCATAGCAGTGATATTAAATAGTACAGATGTAGCCCTCATTAAACAAATGAAGAATAGGAAAAATATCAAAACAATAATTGAATTAAAAGTGATATTATTCACATGAAAATAAGTTTTTAGGTAATAGCAATGATAGATTTTCATTTTATTATGCTCCATTGGGACATAATGTTAATTGATAAATCAATCATTGATAATCTCGGATGCTGGGAACAGGACACTATGAACACTTTTCATGGTTACCAGTATTTAGTAGGAACTATCCTATGAAGAGAATGTTGGTACGATACAGAAAGCAGTCTTCCACTACAGAAGTCCCAATTCCACTACAGAAGCCAGACATTCTTTTTCCTGGCTTTTGTTGTCCCTAAAATGTATGCATTTGACAAATTTTTGACCTACCCTAAACTGAATCACAAGTTATTGAAGCAAAGAATTGAGGCAGCTGGCATCATAAACAGAAACATCCAGTTCATAGGGTATCAGGACGTGCTGTTGCAAGAGCCATCTTGATGGACTAGTTCTGGGCTCTGAGCCTAGCTGCTCTTCAGTTTTCTTTTTTTCCTGATCATTTTCTGAGGCTGGTTTTCCAGCCTTCTGCATTTCTTGGCACTAACCAACATGCTTATAATAAACTCTTTTTCTGCTTAAGTCACAATTGATTTTTGATGTCTGTGACCTAGGTCTCTGCTTGGTGCACTAGAAGAACTCAATAAGAACTCTTGGAAACTACAGCCCCCTAAGAATACATTGCATGCATTGTTAAAACCTCTGGGAATTTGTTTTGTAGTTCAGCAAGAAGATAAGGTATGATTTATACAGAGCTTGTCAGAAATATAGTTTGGCCCAAAGTAAGGAAGACCTGCACTTAGTCTTTGTGAATGTATTAAAGTCATTCTTAGGATGTAATAAGAAAATTAATTAATTAAGGCTTCTAGCCTTTAAACATTTCCTATAAGGAATTTTTTTTAGATGTATCTTTTATTGCCCCACCAACTGAATGAAGTTTCAGAAATGTTCTTTCTCTTTCCCTATTAATATATAACACAACCTTTATTAACAGATTTAAGTATGAGTAGAGACACCAAAGAAATACAAATACTCAAAAAATCATAGTATCATGACAAGTAAAGAGTTGGAACTCTACTGATTGCAAAATCCAAGTAGGTTACATTTATCATATGGTCTGGAATCTAATCAGATTAACAAAGCTTAAAACCATCTTTCCACCCCAAGCCTTTCAAGAATTATTTAATTAACACAAGAGCTTGTACCTTTGATTTTAATCTCATTTCAAATTATGGTCCAGACCCATATTGATTAATTTCAGAAAGTAATTTTCCAATTAACGTTTAGAAAGATACTCTACCACTTCTGCTCAGTAGAAATTTTCTATATTTTAATTTAATTCATAGATATTTCATAATAAATTCCCAAGCAATTAGAATTTATGAATATGTTCTGAATTCATATGCAGATATGCTTTGTATAAAACATGTGTTCCAAAAATGTTGTATAAAAATCTATTTGTCTTAAATAAAATTATATTTCAAATTCTTAAAGAAACTATATTATTCATTATTTTAAAAAATCAGTTCATATCAATAGCAATACTATGTTTTTGGACAGTGGTTCTTAACAATGTTATCAGTTTTAATATTTATAGTTACAAGAAGTCAAAGCCCATTAAATTATCTCTAAATGGGTATCTGTCTGGGTATATACGGTAAAGCATATATAAGAATAACAGGGAATAAAAGTCTGCTTTATTAAAATTAATGAATATGTTCATAAGAGATGCTTTGTAAATTCAAGAAAGAAATGACAAATTACATATAGTGTAAGCCATGAGAAGGAAAATGAAGGACCAAATATCTGTTTGGCAACTTGGCAATTTTGCACAATATTTTACTTAGTTTAATGCCTACAGTAGTAAGGAAATGAATTACTATCCCCATTTCTAAAATGTAAATAAGATGCTTGGACTGACTTATTTTGCTGAGCGTAATATACTCTATTTCCAACCATGTTGTTGCTTTCACTAATATGTGGAATTTAAGAAACAAAACATATAAACATGGGGGAGAAAAAAGGAAGAGGCAAAACCATAAAACAGGCAAACTACCAGAGAGCAAATAAACTGAGGGTTGCTGGTAGGGAGGTAAGAGTAGGTTAAATAGGTGGTGGGGATTAAGGAGGGCACTTGTGATGAGCACTGGGTGTGATGTGTAAGTGCTGAATCACTAAGTTCTATTCCTGAAAGTAATCTTACACGGCATGTTAATTAACTGTAATTTAAATAAAAACTTGAAACAAAAAAATAAAAGTAAAGCGAGTCAGACTTGACATAAAAAATAAAAAAGTAAAGATGATTAGAGTTTTAAAAATGATTAAAGTAAAATGAGGAATTAGAACTTTGAGATAATTTTTAATCAGAAATGAATATAACTTAAACTTCTGAAAATGATTTCTTTTATAGTGTAACAAAGTCTAATGAGCAGTAACTACATATTTGATGGGTTAATATATAGATTAATTAAATGATTTTAAAATAATAATTTTGATTCCAATATATGTATTATCAATTTATCAGAAAATACTGCTTAAGTTTAAAAAAACCTTTTTTTTAATACATTCAAATCTTTCCCAGAATTCTCTAGATAGCTTTTGCTTTCTCTTTCTCTCTCCCACCCCTTCTGCTGTAAGGACACAGTGAGAAGACAACTGTCTGCAACCCAGGGAGAGAGTTCCCACCAGACACTGATCCTGCTGCATCTTGACCTTGGACTTCTTGTCTCTAGAACTGTGATATAGTAAGTGTTGATTGTTTATATTACTTAGTCTATTATATTTTGTTCTGGTACCCTAAGCAGATAAAGACATAGACTTAAACCAATTACCGTATTTTTTGGCCCAATATATATACATATATTTATTTATTAAAGATTTTATTTTTTTTTTAATTTATTTATTTGACAGAGAGAGAGACAGAGATCATAAGCAGGCAGAGAGGCAGGCAGAGAGAGAAGCAGCCCTATGCGGGGCTCGATCCCAGGACTCTGGGATCATGACCTGAGCTGAAGGCAGCGGCTTTAACCCACTGAGCCACCCAGGCATCCAAGGTTTTATTTATTTGACAGACAAAGATCACAAGTAGGCAGAGAGGCAGGAAGGGAAGCAGGCTACCTGCTGAGCAGAGACCCTGATGCAGGGCTCGATCCCAAGACCCTGGGATCATGACCTGAGCTGAAGGCAGAGGTTTTAACCCATTGAGCCACCCAGGCACCCCCCAATATTTATTTCCAGAAATACTTTCCTCTCCAGGAAAAAAAAAAAAAATATATATATATATATATACACATACAGAGAGAGAGAGAGAGTTGCTTCTTCGCATCCCCACTTCTAGGTTAAGACTACTTTTGTTAATTAACTACTATTTTATATTTTCAAAAGTTGTTTATTTTCCCTCTCATTTTTAAATTTACTTTTTGTTGTTGTGGCTGTGGGGTATCAAAAAAAAAGAGAGTCGGCTAAGTACATGTGTTCAGTCTAACTTCTCTAACCAAAAGTTAACTTATTTCAATGCTTTTCAAAATGAAAATTATAATTAATTCAGACCTTATTTTGTGAATAAAAAGGAAAATAGGGTAAATCTACTTTCATGGCGTCTAAACTTGGGCTCATAGAATCCAGAGAAAAAGCTCTCATCTATTCTTCAGTCATTCTGTCTGCCGTTCTCAGGTCCTTGCTCAGGTTCATAAGGTCCACTCAAAAGCAAATCGCTCCACTGTTAACATTCATCCATCTGAGCCAAACTTGTTACCAAATATTTGGTTACACAGTTACCAAATATTTACACAGATACCTTACCACTTCTATACACCCCATAGGAGCGGGACTAGATTTCTACCACTCAAAGAAACAGTACCATTTCCATGACCTTCCACTGAACCTAGCTGCATGCGAGCTGTATCCTAGTCCCCTTACCTTCTCTTGTCTTTGAGAAGCCACTTCTACCAGACCACTTTCCACCTAGGGCAAGGTAATCACTTCCAAGGTTATAAGCCAGTGGCTATTAATGAGGATGGTACACCTCGGGAACATTGGTTGGTATGTTTCTCATGGCCACGTTGATAGTTTAGAGAATTGCATTTAACGGGACAGGACCATACCAGACATTCTGCAATTCACTGAACAGATCCACATAATGAAGAAGTTTTTACATGCTTATGACTTTCAAGTGTCTTGACAGGTATTCATTTAGGTGAAAACTCCAATAATCTAATCTAACCCCTGATCATATAATCTAACCCCATTTTACAAGTTAACACAAACTAATTTTTCAAGATTGTTGTATAAAATCAATTTCTTGAAGCATCCAAACTTCATGTATGAATATTGATGGAAGACTGGATATTGTTTTGTTCAGAACTTTTCTATCACTTACCATATCTCCAAGGACAACACTTCCTAAAGCATTTGTGTGACCACTGCACTTGTGTTAGTTTGCATTTGCATGCATGGTTTTAACCACTAATTAATCCATAACAACTAATAACATAATGCAAATATGCACATATTAAATTTCATATTGTTTTATAGTTAACATATTTTTTATTTCCCTATTTGTTTCAATTATTTTGAGTTGACTTTTATTTAAATGTTTAGGTGGTTTACATTATCTATAAATTTCAATCAGAATAGTACACAGGGATAATAAAGATACTTTTAAGGGAATTATGGTCCTGATAGGATTTAGAATCAAAAGGTTTTCAGTCGCAAAGGAAACTCAAAGATTCAAAGCTTTATATACCTTCTTTGAGTATAAATGCAACATACATTTTATTATTTATAAGAAGCCTACAGCAGAAAAATGAAACAGTTAATTCCCTAATAAGATTATTCTGCCTCATTAAATTTCCAATAACCACATTGCTGTTAAGACTAAAGTCATATGTCTTTTAAAGCTGTCATTTATTAACCATTTCAGCAGAAATCTTTTGACCATCTATTGTAAAGCAGATCGCTGCACAATTATGGTTTTTTTAAAAAATATTCTAGAATGGATCAAAAGACTTACTTTCTTTCTCTTTCCTTCCCTTCATCCCTTTCTCACTTTCTTCTGTTTATTTTGTAAATTACTCAAGTAAGGCAGTAGATACATTCTGCTTGTAAAAAATCAACAATAAAAACTTTACAGATAGGAAGAAACTCCTCTTTCAGCATCCTGCACCTGTGAAATTTAAATCTTGCTATCACCAGATAATCATTTTCTTTTTCTAATGTTTACATCTAATTACATCTATTTAGGTACCAGTAAGACATATGCGTGTTTCTGTAGTGGAGGAGGATATGATGTGTGTTTGTGTGAGAGTGTTAACATATTAGTTAAAACTGTCGGTATTTTGTTGAAAGATGTGCCTTAGAGTTCCATCCATATTAGTGCATATAAGTTCTCCCTTATTCTTTTCCTCTGATCTTTTATATTTCTGCAGTATTAGAATATCAGTCTTCTAAACGTATCCATCCAATAACAAGTAGCAAAGACTTTGCAATGTTATAAGCCGCTCAGACTTAACTAGAAAGGTTCTGAGTAAATGAAGGAGGTGGATTAAGCTGAGAGAGGGTATGCATTGTTTCAAAAAACAGATGGAAAGTCACCCAGGAACATCTCCCATCACTTACTTTCTGGATTTTCTTTGCTTAACCTACAAGGATGTGGCAAAGAGATGACTGGATAAGAGCAAGAATGAGGGGATAGAAGAGGAGAAAGAGAAAAAAAAAATACTGCACTTATCTGCACCTGTCTGTTTATGTACCTGTGTAACATGTAAACACAGTGTAGCCTGAAGTTTTCTCTTTAGAAATAATTATCCACAATATTCATTAGACGCTGGCATTAGAGAAATGACAGATTCCCAGGACTTAATTCTCTATAATTTAGGACCCAGCTCTCTACCTGCAATCCCAGTTAGAATGCATTTGCCACTGGAATATATTCCTTAAGAGCTTCCCAGAACAGAAGGCACATGATGCTGGTTAGAGTTTGTGTCTTTCTCATTCAAAGAAAGTAGATTTATCCTAGATGGAGTCTAAACTGGAGAGAGAGCAGTATCAGCCCATAGCATAGTCCGTTATCCAGTCTAATTGGAAGTTCATTTCATTTTTTCCTAACTTGAATAAGTACTGCAATGAATTCTGAAAAAAGAAGAAAGTAAGAAAAAGAAACAATGATAGAATAAGATTTTTCAATTTCTGGGAAAATCTTCAGTTTTCTTACGTAGGTCTTTATTATTTCAATTCCTAAGAATATAAGACCAAAATACAGAAATCAAGAACAGAGGTTTTAAAAAGATCGGTAAGATTCGTATTGTTTTCATCTTCATTATCTATGTAGGAACCTTTCTAGAATTTTAAATCCTAGGTTTTATTTGAAGAAACCCAAAGATTCAGTCGTATCGTGTGATGTTTTGCAAATCATTATTTTAATTCTCAGCAAGATGGAACTTCTTTAATTTATTCAGCCCTTCTGACATGGTAATCTGAATAGTATTATCCATAATAATGGGATTTTTGCTTTCTTAATTTATCTTCCAAGACTTACGCTACCCTTATTCTGTCTCCAAAGCGTTTACCATGGTGATTATCTACTGCAGTAGTAAAGCCACAAGATTCATGAGGATAGAGACTTTTTTGTGTGTGATTTTAGCTGCTTATATTTTATCATCCTTTTTGGTGATTTGTATTATATTAACCCTAATACATTACCTTGAGTCCTCTCCCCCTCTAATTCTGTTTGCCAAAATGTGATTCGTGATCCATGCATGCAACCTTTTCCAATGTAGAAAGATTATTTAAAGTAGAACAGGTAAAAGTAAAAAATAAATCAGGATTTTAGTCACCAGTATTTTTAAGATTTTAAAATTTTTAAAAATTTTATTTAAATTTAATTTTAAATTTAATTTATTTTTAATAATTATTTAATTATTTAATAATTATAATTATTATATAATAAATTATTAAATATTTTAAATAATTATTTAATTTAATTATTTATTTTTAATTTAATTTAAATTTAAATTTAAATTTAAATAATTATTTAATTTAGATAATTATTTAATTTAATAAAAAATATAAATATTATTATTAAATAATAAATAATAATAATTATTTAATAATTATTTAATTAAATTTTAAATTTAAATTTAAAATTTAAAATTTTAAAATACTATTTTAAGATAGTAAAATTTAATTTTAAAAAGAAAGCATCATGTTATTTTTTAACTGAAACCTTCATAATTGCCCAATACCTGGCATGCTTTCATGTAATAACATTATCTATTATTGGAGAAAATAGCTAACATGTCACAACTGATTTGCTACTGTAATATACTGTATATAATATATATACTGTATATAATATACTGTATATACTGTATACAGTATATACTGTATATACAGTATACTGTATATACTGTATATAATATACTGTAATAAACTGCTTCATGAGATGGATTTATGTTAATGTCAAAAATTAAATAAAACTTAAGAAAAAATAAGTTGTTTCATCTTCATAACCCAAATATTTTATTTTTTATTTATTTCATTTATTTATTTATTTTTAAGATTTTATTTATTCATTTGACAGACAGAGATCACAAATAGGCAGAGAGGCAGGAAGAGAGAGAGGAAGGGAAGCAGGCTCCCTGCTGAGCAGAGAGCCCGATGCGGGGCTTGATCCCAGGACCCTGAGATCATGACCTGAGCCGAAGGCAGAGGCTTTAACCCACTGAGCCACCCAGGCAGCCCCATAACCCGAATATTTTAAAAATCAATTCTTCATATCTAGAAGAATATCACAAAATATGTATATAATGTAAAAATTATACATTTCTTTGGTATTTCCTAAAGACACTAAGATTACTTAAATTTTGTTTTCACTCCAATGTGACTATAATATATAATTGATACACATATATAATTGACAAAATATATAATTGTATATTTTCTAATCATAAATATTTATGTACATATACATACACGGAGAACACTTGAGCAAATATTTAGTTTTATTGTGAAAGATTCAGCTTGTGTTATTTTGAATTCACAGTCTACACTATCTTCATTATAAGTTGCTACCTAGTTCCATATTTTGAAAAAAAAAGTATTCATGTACCAATTTCTTTAAATAAAAAAACATTGTTGAGCTACAATTATATGAAGAAACTATTCTTCATATAGAAGAAACTACTAGGCACTGGATAAAAGTAAGCACAACACATATTACCCATTTCTCTAAAGTTTTTTTTTTATCATATGCAGGAAAAATAAACATTAAACAAATACCATGAATCTGACTGGTTTAAGAGAAAATAAATTTATCTACATTTGATTTAGAAAATAAGACTAATAGGTGGAAAATATATAGAAGTCAAAGGCAAATTTAAAAATTAACAAATTTGATTTAGCAATATTAATGCCAGATCAAATAGATATTTAGAAAAAATTACATAGAGGCACCTGGGTGGCTCAGTCATTAAGCATCTGCCTTTGCCTCAGGTCATGATCTCAGGGTCCAGGGATCCAGCCCCATGTCAGACACTCTGCTCTGCGGGGAGTCTGCTTCTCCTTTTCCCCCTCTCCCTGCTTGTGTTCCCTCTCTCACTGTCTGTGTCAAATAAATATATAAAATCTTTTTTAAAAAAATAAATAATTCAGCAAATATTTATTGAACACTTACAATAGGCAGACCATTCTACAAGACAGGTAAAAACAAAGAGATAATAAATACATTATGTATATATAGAGATAGATAGATAGTGTGGTAAACGACAGAACTAGGGAGAAACATAAATCAGAAAAGGAGGAAGGAGAGGAATTCTATGGTTCTGGTAGACTTGAAATTTTTAATACAGTAGCTAGGAAGACCTCATGGAAAAGATAATATTTACAAAAAGATACATGGAGGAGAATTGAGGAGCTATGTTCATTTTCTCACAGAAGAATGTTTCTCACATTCAAGGGAAGCACCACATGCAGAAGATCTTGTATACTGTGATGTTATCTAGAATAATGAAATAGAATAAAGGAGGCTGATATGGTTGAAGCTGAGGGGGTGAAGAAGACAGTATAAATAATTTTAAAGAAGGATCATGCTTATATTAAAGAACCAAATAACAAAAGCCATAACATTTGTAGAGGGTGTTAATGTAATCTGCCCAACATATGGCTAAGCCCTCCCCAGTTTTCAGGCAGCAGTGCATTCTGAATGGGATTTAACCATCTTCTCACTCATAAAGTGGGTTCTTATTCACCCAAATATTATGTATCAGTGATGTAGTCATGTTGCAATATGTAGATTTAGCTTATATCTTATCTATTACCCTTGTGATGTTCACCTACATTGCCTCCAGCTTTGGGTACAACAAATTACATTAATAGGAACATCTTCTTACATACCTCCTCTTACATTCACTCAAAACTTTCTCAAGACTATAGTACTATGTGCATATTAATTCCAGTAACTACTGTTTGATTGTGCTTCAAAGATGCCTTGCTAATTAATATCCTACCAGCTGCATAGGAGGGAGAGAGCCTTAATATCACATAACTTTCTAGTTTAAAAAATTAATAAGTATAATTAACCTTTCATCATTAAGATGGTGATCTTAATGCTGAGGGGGTGAAGAAGACACCTATATTTGTTTGTTTGATCTATATTTCTTTGCTTTTCCAGCATGCTTTGGTCTATATTTTTGTTTTCTTATCCTGTCCCTTTCCAGGAATATTTTCAAAGTAAATTTGAAAATTGGTTGTGAAATTCCAGGAATTTCCAGCCATACTTGTCTTCTTGTTACTTCCTGATTATGCCAGGCATAATTAAGTATAATTCAAGATAAGTTTTCTTTTTTAATTCAAAATAAGTTGTAATTACCATAGGTATATAATCAATCAGAAATAATCACTTACTGCAGTTGGTTAAAGATCAGATAGGCAGGGGTGGTTGAGTGACTCAGTGGGTTAAATGCTCTGCCTTCAGCTCAGGTCATGATCCCAGGGTCCTGGGATTGAACCCCGCATCTGGCTCTCTGCTCGGTGGGGAGCCTGCTTCCCTTCCTCTCTCTCTGCCTGCCTCTCTGCCTACTTGTGATCTCTGTCTGTCAAATAAATAAATAAAATCTTTAAAAAAAAGATCAGATAGGTGGTGGGCCGGATCAGAATCCTAGCTCACTAGTGTATCTGGATCCATCTTTTTCTTTTCCTTCATAAGTGATATGTTCAAATGTAAGAGAACGTGATGTTAAATCAGGAATATATTTAAATAGATTTGAATATAAATCTAAAAGTTAACCACTCAGAAATTAATTTTGATACTTTGATCATTATTACTTCCAAAACACCTTTCAATTGATGGCATTATTATCATGTACAGAGTATTTTGTATTGAATCAAAGAGCTAACTTATAATACTACTTTGGTTGCTGTTCTTGATAAAGTATCCACTTTCTGTATGTAATGAACACATGACCTGATTGTTTGAATGCCCACTCAACTCGAGAATCTTTGTTCCATCTCACAGTTTCATTTCATCACTAAATTTTGGAGAAAAGATGCCTCTTCCCTGCTATTGTGCATTCCTTACTAAAACTTGGTTAGAGAATTAGAATATCTAAAATTGATATTTGCCTCTGGCATCACAATTTACTATTCACAAGTTACTCTCAACCTCTGAAAAATACTGCTTCTGTTCCAGTAGTGTTCTAACTAGAGCGCATCTTGGGATGATTTGGGATTTTGTAAATTTGAACAACAAGTGATAGTTTTAGGCAGTTTTCTGATTTAAACATTTAATTAATTTGCTTTTATGACCTTTGTTTGACTTTCTACTCTGGAAACAATTGTAATGCCTAGTCTATTGAAGTGAGTTTGTAATGACACATAGCATTTTCCAGTGGGTAATATATGATCAAACTGGCAACCTAAAGAGAAATCCACTCACAACAATTCAGGGTTGTTATTTATTTTTGCTTTAAATGTTTATCTTTTAGCTAATGGACATAAACTCAATATTTTTAAGTAAAACCTTTACTTATAGTTTAAATCTCAAATAAAATTTTATAAAAAGATTTCTTCAGTGGCTTCAAAAGCTGATGATAAGGAAAAGAAGTATGAGATGACACAGACTTGCTCTGTACTTTCTTTCCTTGACAGAGATGCTTGATGTTTAATCTTTGTGTCTGTCTTATTTATTCGACAGTATTTCTTGCACACCCAGTATGTGCCAGAAATCAACACAGGCACTTAAGATACTACAGTAAACAAAACTGATAATGAATTACATAAGCTTCGTGAACATCTTAATTAGCAATTTTAAGTTCAGAGAAGCTGTTCCATTCACATCTGGAATTGGAAGAGCAGACATCTGGAATCAGAAGAGCAGGTATCTCCTGCTTTTGGAGAAGCTAGTAAGATTAAATGATGTCATCATTGTTATAAGAGGGTTCTCTACTGATAAGTAGCAATTAGTAGGCAGAATCTGAACTATATAAATATATGAGATGATTTATACTATGATAGTGTAAGGTGAGGAGAGTTGGTGATATATCTTTAACTTGTTTATTTCAGCATTGGCACCTTATTTCAATCAACTATCAAAAAATATCAGTCATGACCATTGTACATGAATCTGGTCGAGAGGAATTCATGTTGAATGGCATGGATATTTAGCCTGCCAACAATCAACCTTTTGATAGGTGGACAGTAGAACATTAGTAAATGTTATAGTATTAGAAGTCAGGGAAATTAACTTTATGCATTATGCACATCAGTCCAGGGTTTCTGAAATGACAAGCTTTCTGTAAGATTCCAAGAGATTACAGAAATCAGAAGAGACTTTTTTACATAAGCACATTACATGTAATTATCAGCTGATGAGTATTTCTAACTCACAAGAAATTCACATTACGTGTAGGCAATGGTTATCTGTACCTTTTAGATGTTACGTCTTTTAATCCATATTGTAGCAGACTTTTCTGATGTGATATTCAATTTTAAATTTCCTGACAAAAAGTCAACTGGTATTATTTAAACAAAGAATAAATCAGGTTAACATTATATTGCTTTTGTTTGAGAAAAAATATATTAAATAGACAGTGTTTACTGCCATCCAAAGCAAGTCTCTCTCTCTCTCTCTCTTTTTAAATAACCCCTACCTATAATTTTCCTCCACCCTTCTGGGAGTTACTCTTTAATCACATGCCATAGTGCCATAGAAAGATCTCTAATGTTATTTCAGGGATTGATGTACCTTGGAGTATACTGGGGTAGTTATTTGGTGAAATTAATCAGAGATTAATTGCTTTGGATATACTTTGTCTGAGTCATCTTCTACAATGACAATATACTAATCTATAATGTCACTGACAATTAAGACTATGGAGACTGCCCAATATTGAGGTTAAAGAGATGTCAGTTTGAGTTACATCTCTCCTAACTACTCTATATCTTTTATCATGGCACTTCTTTGAATTTTAAAGAGATCATCTTCAAAATGAGGGGACTGAAATAATCTCCATAGTCTTGTTTTATCCTTAAATTTAATGCTTGTAAGATGCTGCTACAGTATCAGACAAGAATAGTTCAATTTAAAGGCTCTGTGCACTCTGATGAATGACCACCTCAGGATGTGAACTGAGTAAGATCAGAGTAGAATAAAAGACAATATAAACAAATATAACCATTGCAACCTTGAAATAGCTCAATGTAGATCTTGTAGGTAAACAAAATTGTGAACATTGCCTTGAATTCCTTATTCTCTTTCAATATGGAACTTCTGCATTTATTTAAGCATGATTTCCATATCTTTACAAACTTTACATACACAAAGGCAGAAAACAACTTCACTTGTTTGGAACAATGCCTATTTGCTTCCTTATTCAAACAAAGCCCATGGTCCATCATTCCAAGTTTACAATAGCAAAATTTACCAAGCTTGTTTCTTTTTCTACTTTACAGATTCAACAAAACTTCCAAACTAGGTAAGTCCACCTACTATAATTACTACATATTGTAGTCAGAACCAAAATAACTGTGTTCCATTGGAAAAAGTCACGCAAAAGTGCATATAGGTTCTACTTTATGTTTATGATTAGCAAGCATAAACGCAACCTCTACATGGTCCACCAGTTGTTCTTTTTGCTCTGATCTATTTGCTGTATCACAATTCACAAGTATTTCAGACTTTTACAACACCTTTAAAAATATTGACTTCTTCAATACTCTAGCTTATTTAAGTACCTCATATTTTCAAACCTGTGACTTGAAAACCACTCTTTCCTTTCTCATTACTTTCATTACCAATTATTTAGGCTTTCTTACCTATTCAGACTCTCAATTTGATCCCTTCCCTGTAAAGGATCTGTTTGTTCAACAGTCCCCTCAATCACTGCCCTACTTCTTCCTCCCCTGATAACTAAACTTCATGAAACATGGTACTCACTGTCTCTGTTATCTTGCTTCTCTCTCAGGTAGCCAACCATGCTCTCTGATCTTGCTTCATCTATAGGAAGAATTCTCTCTAATTTGTTGATTTTCAATCATCAGCTTGTTGACTTCTTACTCGCATTTGGCATTGCTGCTAACTCTTTGCTTCTAGAAAGATTTATATTTTGCATTCCATGACCAAAACTACCTACTTTTTCCTGTGTTATTTCTCAGGTTAAAACTCCCTAAGGCTCAATATTAGGTTCTCTCCTCTTCTCACACTATATAGAGTAATTTCATTCACTTGGACTCAAATATCATTTATATTATTATTTATGGCAAACAAAATCTACTATTCTACTTATTTCTCATCTGTACATGGATGTTCCAAAGGCATATTGATATCATTGTCCCCACGCTTAACTCATGGACTTTCACATAGAATAGGATCACCATTTTTTAAATGGCCCCAACACATATTCCAAAATACACAAACCAGGAAGCTATGAGCTATAAACCTCTTTCTCATTCAATTCTTGGGATACAGTATTAAGACTTTCTTACCTATATTTCTCTAGAATTTACCTATTTTTTTTTCCATCCAACTGCAAATCAAACTACTACCATCTCTCATCTGGACTATCTCAATAGCCTTGCATGAATCACCTTCCAATTCTTTTTTCTAGCTTACTGCTAGGAGATTTTCTGAAACACAAACATTATCATTTTATCTCCTGTTTAAATATTTCAATGGCTTCCCTGTATTTATTTATTTTATTTTTTACTTCTTTTCATTATGTTATGTTAGTCACCATATACTACATCATTAGTTTTTAATGTAGTGTTCCATGCCTCATTGTTTGTGTATAACACCCAGTGCTCCATGCAATTCATGCCTTCCATAATACCCATCACCAAGCTCACCTATTCCCCCCACCCCCCTCCCTTCTAAAACTCTCAGTTTGTTTCCCAGAGTCCATAGTCTCTCATGGTTCATCTCCCACTCTGATTTCTCCCCCTTTGTCCTCCAAGCTATTCCTTATGTTCCACAAATCTGGATGGGACTGGAGAAGATTAGAATTTGGAATATTTAGAATCTGTATTTAGCATAAAGAAATTGACACATACATACATGCACAAGACTCTTTATTTTCTGATTCTCTGGATGTACTTCAAATGGCATTGCCACCTGTTCTGTTTCTTAGCACCACTGCACTTGCTTCAGTTCCAAATGTGCTATGCTTTGTCTAATACTCTAATATGCTAATACATCTAATCTGCATTTACATATATAGTTACCTCTGTCTGGAGCACTATTCACCCTCATTCCAGACACACTCACCATTTTTCTCGGCAATGCATTATTTTTCACGACTGTGCTCAAAAGTCTTTCTCCATGCCATGCTCCCCACCTCTCAGACTACATAAGGTAATTCATTATATGCATTTAGACTGTCCACTTCTGTTCACGATTATAGTATCTGAGCCAAGTGAAACATAAAATCTATTTTGTTATTGCATAAAGGGCTGAATGATAAAAAATATTAAATTTGGGAGGCACTAAAATATTATTTTCACATAATTTGAAAATGTTGTGGACTAAATATTTGTGTTATAGACTAAATATTTGTGTCCTCCCAAAGTCCTATCCCCTAATGTGAGGGTGTTAGGAGGTGGTGGCTTTGGTAGAAAAATAAATCATAAGTCATGTCTCATGAGTGTCATTAGTTCCTTTATAAGAAGAGAGACAAGAGAGATAATTCCTCTCTTTCCACCCTGTAGAGAATGCAGAAAAGACAAACATCTGCAAATCGGAAATTATGCCCTTGCCAGACACTAGATCCATTCACACCTTGATCATGTGTGTTCATCCTCCAGAACTAAAAGAAATAAATGTTTGTTGTTTAAGCAACTCAGTCTATGGTACTCGGTTGCAGCCATCCAAACTGAGTAAGACACCAGGTAAATTTAACAACACCCATGTAAGAAAAAAAACTCCAAGTAAGCGTAGAGGGTCCTGAGACTTTTGAGCCAATGTCTCTGATGATGATTTATTATTTCTCTTACAGAAGTACACAGACTGATATGCACCCAAATTTCCCTGATGGAAGAACACTTCAAGTACTAGAGCACAACTTATGTCTGTATTTTTATTTTGTCAGCCCACCACTTCTCTATGAATGAAGGCATTTCTATTTTATCTACATCCTTTCCATTCCCCACCTACAGATCTTCCAATGCTTACTAATATATCAACCTTTTCATGGAAGTGCTTTTATCCATTTATTTTAATGAGAGTTTACTCCCACTCTTCCATTTCTTCCATTTTACTTCCATCTGAGACTTAAGTTATCTACCCACTCCTCATTTCCCACATTAGGCCTTTATATACTTTCCCTGTCAAAGTATCTGCCAGTTAACACCAAAATTTTTAGTGCAATCCTGAATTTTCCTTTCTAATTAAAGGACCCTGAAGAATATTACAACATTTTTGAATATTTCTAGGCCTTGACATCCTGAAGAAGTAAAAGATCCCAATTTCATGACATTCTTATTCTCAAAATGTGGACATTAAGCAGAATATAATCTTTATCATTTGATATTTAGGGGCAAACATTTTAAAACATATAAAAATAATTGTGAAATGTAAATACAAGTTTATCTCAAAGCTAATAAGTTCTCCTGTTGTAAAGGCAAAAATTTTCCACTCCTCATCAACTGTATGCTACTCTAAGCCCTTAATTCATTTTATTACAGGAGATCCTGGTTCGTTTGTTTAAGTTTTTTTTTGTTTGTTTGTTTTGTTTTTTGAGAGAAAGAGAGACTGAGCAATTGGTGGAGGGAGGGGGGAGGGGTTGGGGGAGAGGAAGAGGAACAAGCAGACTATGCATTGAGTGTGAACCCATGGAGGCCTCAATCCCATGACCCTAAGACCATGACCAGAACCAAAATCAAGACTCAGATGCCTAACTGACTAGGCCACCCAGGTGCCTTCAGAAGATAATGGTTTTAAATAAAATTACTCAATGCCAAAAAAGAATGGAACTTTTTTGCTGCTCCAAAATTTGTATATAGGGTACAAAATGACTCTGTTGCTTGCTTAATTGAAAGATAATTTTGAAATTAACTCTTTGTAGTTCAGACAAAAATACTTTGAAATTTTTAAATTAGACTACAGTGATATGCCAACTTATTACTTATGGGATGGTACATTCATTATAACTGACCCAAACCAACAACATTTCTAACTAACCAAAAGAGAATATAGTAGTTGAGTTAAATAATACATAAGGTGTTTTCCTCAAAAAAGGCAACATATTCTTAAAAATATAAGAAGAATGAGATTTTTATATTCCCCAATGCTATTTCATCCAAAAAATTGTTTTCCTTTTACTTCAATGAGAGCATTTTAATCACTTTGCCACTTTTTTTCCTACTTCTAAATGAATTTCTTAGATATATAACATGTTCAGAAAAGCACATGAATTAAAAGGATACAGGTTTATGTTTTTTTAAAATAAACATATATATGTAATCAGTGCCCAGATCAAAAATCTTAGTGTTAGTTCCACTCCCTTTACCTTTTCCTAGTCCATCTGTTTATCTGATTTTTACCTCTATTTCCTCCAATTTAGGAATTGGTGTTTAACTACTTTAACTCTTTCATTCACTAACTAAAACACACATACACACATAATAATAAAACACACAAGTAAGAGAATGGAGATAAAGACTGAAAGAGAAATGGTTGCAGAGATAAGGATTAGAAATATAACAGTATGCTAGAGATCTATAGATATGCTAGTTAAAGCCATAGGTTTCCCTTATTTCATTTACCTGATTTTTTTTATTTTTTCCTGTTTGGTGTTTTAGCAATTTGCTGTGCACTGATTTAGGAGTATTATTAAAAACAAATTAAAAAAATTTTTATCAAGACACCTGGGTGGCTCAGTCAGTTAAGCATCCAATTTCTGCTCAGGTCATGATCTTGGGGCCCTGGAATGGAGTTCTGTAGGGTTCTGCACTCAGCAGGGAGTGTGCTTGGGGATTCTTTCTCTCCCTCTTCTGTCACTCCCTCTGTTCTCCCCCACAAGTAAATAAATCATAAAAAATACAAACAAAACAAAACAAAAAAACCTGTTAGTGATGCTTTTGTTAGTGAAAAATTAAGGCTATTTAGATATAAAAATCTGAGTAAATTCAGCACATGATATGGGTCAAAAAGATAAATATATGCTCTTTGGATATAATTGGAGATTAAGGGATATCTCAACAACTTAGTTACACCCATAGATACTCTCAATCACTAATGATCTCTGAGAAATAGCTTGTGAATTCAATATTTATTAAAAACAGTCTCTTTTGCTATTGTTTATACAAATCGACTGAAGAAACAACTCTTGAATTGTCCATGTTCAGTTAATTATAAGAGTGGAGGGAGGGCAAAGACAGCAGTATATTAACCTATATAGGAAGGAAAAATCTTTCAATCAAGAGAAGTGGCAAATTTTAGAAATTCCAACAAAATTATTTTCTCTTAACCTGCTTCTTTTTAAACATATTAAAAAATGCATGATCTTAAATCTTGTAAGAGGTCTCGTCCATTGTTTTTCTTATACTATTAATATCCTTTAGTGTGAAGTTCTTTTGTTTCCAAGTAAAAACAGGGGAGTAAGTCACCAATGGGGACTTAAACAAACAAACTAACAAACAAACAACGTGCCTGAACAAAGAGGAAAGAGAAATCCTAAGAGATGTAATCCTTTATTTTCCTATGCAAAATTTCTTAAAAGAATCCACTAAGACACATCATGTGCAACAATTCATTGCAGAAGGGAAAATGAAAGAATCTAAACTAAGAAAAAATCAGATATATTCTCATACCATTAAAGAGAAATTTGAATCATTCCACTTGGGAAACTCTACTTCATATTTTACAATTCATTTAACTCTAACAATTTCACCAGCTAAAAGTTTTCTTTTGTATCATAAATGGCCCAG
>PISX010005773.1:0-104050 GCA_004024625.1 Mellivora capensis | reverse complement strand
CTTTTCTTCTTTTTCTGCCCCCCTAGTCCCCCATGTTGCATCTCCACTTCCTCATATCAGGGATATCATATGATAGTTGTCTTTCTCTGATTGACTTATTTCACTAAGCATGATACCCTCTAGTTCCATCCACATCGTTGCGAATGGCAAGATTTCATTTCTTTTGATGGCTGCATAGTATTCCATCGTGTATATATACAACATCTTCTTTATCCATTCATCTGTTGATGGACATCTAGGAAGGGCCTCCATTTTTTATTGTACCTCACTAATAGCTTTTTTTTATTTCAACTTGGTTAGATTTTAGTTCATTTCTCCAGAAAGGGCTTTTATATCTCCAGAGAGGGTTTCTCTAATATCTTCCATGTCTTTTTCGAGCCTGGCTAGAACCTTGAGAATCGTCATTCTGAACTGTATATCTGACATATTACCAATGTCTCTATTGATTAGGTCCCTAGCCTTCGGTACTGCCTCTTGTTCTTTTTTTTGTGGTGATTTTTTCTGCCTTGTCATTTTTTCCAGATAAGAGCATATGAAGAAGCAAATAAAATACTAAAAGGGTGGCAAAGACCCCAGGAAAATGCCCTTTAACCAAATCAGAAGAGACCCCACATCGTGGGGTGGGGGGGGAGAAAGGGGATAAAAAGGTCAGAAAGTGAAATTAAAAAGAAAACAAAGAAAAAATATAAAAAAGAAAAAAATATACATATATTAGACTGGTGACTAGAACAGGGTCACCCACTTAATTGTGGGGTATTTTGGTCTCTTAGAAGAAAATACCTCCCAAAATTTTAAAGAATGAAAAACGTATATAAGGGTAAACACAGTGAAGGGATGGAATATGCCTATAAAGATGAAAAACAAATTTTTTTTTTAATTTCTAGAAAAAAGGAGTTGATTAAGTTGGTTGGGAGAATAAAGAAGAAGAAAGTGGAGAGAATTTGCTCAGGCTGGAGACTAGAACAAGCCTGGAGCTAGATTTAGGGTATATATTGATCTGCTAGAGGAAGTTGTACCCCAAATTTTTTAGAAGAAAAAACCCTTATGTGAATACAAAAAAATAAAGTTAAATACTATGAAGGATAAAATATGACTATAATAATGAAGGTTCAAAAAAGATTATTATTTTTTTTGAAAGGTATTGTTAAGATAAACTAGTTAAAAATGTTAAAAAAAGAAAAGGATAAAAGTTAAAAAAAATTTTAGCAGAAAAAGAGAAAAAGAAAAAAAAATTAAAGAAAAAATTAGATTAACTGCAAGACTAAAGAATCATGGGGAGAAAGCCATGAATTCTGCGCTTTGCTTTCTCCTCCTCTGGAGTTCTGCTGCTCTCCTTGTTAAGTGAACTTGGTCTTGGCTGGATTTCTTGTTGATCTTCTGGGGGAGGGGCCTGTTGTAGTGATTCTCAAGTGTCTTTGCCCGAGGCAGAGCTGCACCGCCCTTACCAGGGGCCGGGCTAAGTAATCTGCTCGGTTTCGCTTTCGGGAGCTTTTGTTCCCTGAGCGCTTTCCGTAGAGTCCGGAGGACGGGAATGAAAATGGCGGCCTCCTAGTCTCCGGCCCGGAGGAGCCGGGAGTTCGGGACCCCACTCTTCGGTGCGCCCTCAGAGAAAAGCCCCAATCACTCCCATCTCCCTCGCCTCTGGCCGCGCTCCGAGCTCACCCAGCCTGCGACCAGTTCAAGGTAACCCCGAGCTGAGAGCTCACCCCTCGGCTCTGTCTCTGTAGCCGGCTTCCCGCTCCGATACCTGCTAGCTCTGCGACACTCAGACACCCCCGATCCTTCTGTGACCCTGCGGGACCTGGCGCCACGCTGACCCCGCGTGGGCTTCACCCCAGTTTAGCCTCTGGAGCGATGTCCCTCCGTGGAGCAGACTTTTAAAAGTCCCGATTTAGTGCTCCGTGGCTCCGCCACTTGCCGGGAGCCGGCCCCTCCCCCGCGGTCTATCCTTCCGTCGCTTTCAATTCACTTCTCCGCCAGTCCTACCTTCCAGAAAGTGGTCGATTTTCTGTTTCCAGAATTGCTGTTCTTCCTCTCTTCGATCTCCCGTTGGATTTGTAGGTGTTCGCAGTGGTTTGATAAGCTATCTAGCTGATCTCCTGCTACCCGATGTCGTCTCAGTTGCTACTTCTCCGCCATCTTGACTCCTCCCGTTACATTTATTTTTATTGACAGTGTCTCTCAGTATACAGAATTCCCAAGTTACCATGTGCCTCTTTCCCATTCTCCTCTCTGAAGAGCCTTTTTTTTTTTTTTTTTGAAGAGCCTTCTTTTTTGAGAGGCAACATTGGTCCCATTTGAATCACTCTCTGGCATAATAAACAGCTCAACGTCAGTCAGCATCTTAGCATTCCTTTTATATGAGGGGAGGTGAAAAAAATCGTGGAATATGTCTAATAAAATGTTTTTACTAAATTTTGCTTTAAAAAACTCAACCAGGCTTTCAGGCACTCATTCAACCCCTTGCGAGGAGCATCATAATTTGGCTTACGGCATTGGTCAGCCATACACGTAAAGATGGCTATTTCCACAGAGGCACACAGCACAGTCAAAAATCTAATTTTGCTTGAATAGCGGTGGTTATCTGCTTACAATTCTGAGAGGAGAGCCCAGTAGTTACAGAGTCAGAGTCACGGTCATGGACTGCATGGGTCCAATTAGAGCACTGCCCATTAACAGGGTACACACCTGTGCCTCAGCCTCATCACATGGATATTGTAATAATTCTTAGCAACTCAGGGATCTCCTGAGCACTAAGTGAGAAAATCCAAGGGAAAGTGTTTAGAGGAGCATCGATAAACCTAATTACCATTTTTCTCCAACATGACCGGGGGACAAGACCAGCTATGGAATTCCAAGTTTGACATCCTTACAGTCTGTGTAAATTCCCACCATGAATTCATATACTTCCTTATTTTCTAGGGTATTGATCCCTCTCTTTTGAGGCCGTGTGGAACACACCTAATCTCTGATCTTTTCAAGATGTAGCCAATATTCATGTTTAGAAAGCTGAAGGGTCTCACTGCTAATCCCATGTGGGCGAAAGAACAGCCCGCCTGAAATGTCAAGAATGAAAATCTCCATGCATATGAGATAGAACAGAGGCGACAAAGAGAATACTTTGCTGTAAATAATTCGATGTGCTCTTTTCCGTTCACGTGCACTAACTGAAAAAATTCCTAAGAACTGTTAAGAAGTGCAGCAAGTTGCCAGTGTCTTTTACTAAATGCACTCATTCACAAAGAAAGAATCTTGAAAACAGAGTTATTCTGGAATATTTTTCTAGTACTGTTGGGTGGAGAAAAAAAATCTTTGATTTGAATGTTCCATTTTGGGTACTTTCAACATTTATAAAGTGGCACAGTTAGAAGAACGGTATCAATTAGGAGAGAATTTGTTTTGATACACTAAACTTAAAGAAAAATTATGACCTATTTTGATAAGCACAGGAAATGGCTGAGAAGTCTGATTTCATGGAAATGAGAATGTAGTCCTTTTCCAAGGGACCCCCATTCTTTTAAAGATCGGGGTTTAAAATGTGCATTTGAAAGTTCATCTATGTAGTGGAAAGCGTACTCCCTCCGGTTGTCAACGAAAACTTTGGTTAAACTTTCCAAGAAGTTAGCTAAACTGGGTTTGGTTTCATTGTATCCCAGGGGCTCTGACACACCAGTGACTAATGTCCACTGCTGTTCATTACAGGGTGACAGCGGTGGGCCCCTTGTTTGCGAGCGGCCTGGAGGACAGTGGACATTATTTGGTTTAACGTCGTGGGGCTCCATCTGCTTTTCCAAAGTCCTGGGGCCTGGAGTTTATAGCAATGTGTCATACTTCATCGAATGGATTGAAAGACAAATATACATCCACACCTTTCTCCTGAACTAATTCCAAAGATGATGCGAGACTTTTGCCAGCTGCACTCAAAGAAAATGGCCTTGTCGACTGTGGAGAGCTTCCTGCAGAGAGCTGTCCAGAAGCACTTTTCACGGACAGGGATGCTCAGCGGTACACTGCAAATGCTCATGTTTGTTTTGGTCTAATTTTATTCAGTTTTTCAACTTCAGTTTTCTCTTGCTTCAAGTTTAATGACAGTCTTTAAAAAAAAAAAAAAAGCAAAGCAGATTTTGTTCTTTTGCCAAGCCTACTCTTGACCATAGCACAAAATAATCAGCTCTGGAATAAGGCAGGTGGTAGGGTAGGAGGTTCTAAAAAATTCTCTTTATTCCAGTGACAAAGAGGACATCGAGATCCAGGCTGACTAATCTTTGCCAGCTTTTGTTTCTCAAGCACAACAGCATAGCGGCAAATTTCAATATTAATAGTGGAGACTTGCTTTTGATTAAGAGCCAGGACAATTTACATGCTTAAATTATTTACTATTACTCAAGTCTGCATAATTCTGAAAACCTATGAAAGACTGAGGTAGAAGACAAGCAGCATCCATTTAGGTGGCTAAAATGGTAGGACATACTGAACACAAAGCTGCTTAGATACCAACACTAGCATTTAAGATGATAGGACTGCATGTTCTGAACTTAACTCAAAGATGTAACTTTACAGAGGAGTCTTTGTAGAACCTTCCCTATAGCTGGGATTCCTTCAGCGTGTATCAGTTGGCTCACTGAGATCTCAGTAGCTAGAATATTCCTGGGAAACATTTTGTTTCACCTGTGTGGCAATGAATGGAGATTGAACTTTGCCAAAGGAGAGCTTGCTTTAGCCTGGATTCAATTTTTGAAAACAAAAATTAAATTGCACCCAAGCT
Organism: Mellivora capensis; assembly: GCA_004024625.1. NCBI lineage: Eukaryota > Metazoa > Chordata > Mammalia > Carnivora > Mustelidae > Mellivora > Mellivora capensis. The sequence goes on along the minus strand of PISX010005773.1, from coordinate 99,285 downwards.
CCGATTCAGTATTTTCCAACTTTCCTATGTTCGCCCATAATGATAAAGTCACGGAAATGCCTCTCAAAGCACAGTTCAAGCTGGCATGGAGTAAAACATTTTGTAATTTGCCTTGAAATGTGTTTAATATCTGATGTTGTCACATGCTTTTAAGCGCTAGGCCACTTTATGCCCATCAATTTCCGAAGGAACTAGTGGTTAAAAGTATTTTCCTTCCCACTAAAAAGCTTCAAAATATAAATTGTCGCAAATAAATAATTTAGTAGGCATCCATTTTGCAACATCCAAATGCCTTGGGAACAAGGAGGATTCCCCACTAAACTTCACCAGCACCCCAGACTGCCTCGGCATCCCACACAGAGATTTACTGCAATTTTATACCTGTGTTTTTGTACTCTTTTCTATGTTTGCACATATTTCAAATTCGAGAATTTGCCTTGACACTTCCCATGTTATTCATTTCCTGTTCTGGAGTCTGTTATAAACCTCCTGAGAATGTGGAATCCAGCAATGGAATTAGGGTCAGGGCTGTGTGAAAGTGTAAGAACACATGTCCGTTCTGTTACAGTTAAGTCTGTACCCATACTTCACGTAAAACTGCCAGCCTTGCTCCACTTATGTTCAGGCAAGTATACCTACTGTACTTATTCTAAATAACCCTAATACAGGGCGCCTGGGTGGCTCAGTTGGTCAAGCGACTGCCTTCGGCTCAGGTCATGATCCCGGGGTCCTGGGATCGAGGCCCGCATCGGGCTCTCTGCTCAGCGGGGAGCCTGCTTCCTCCTCTCTCTGCCTGTCTCTCTGCCTACTTGTGATATCTCTCTCTCTCTCTGTCAAATAAAGTCTTTTTAAAAAAAACCCTTAATACAAATAAAATGGTACAATCCTTCTTTTTTAATGGACATGGAGCATGGATAATAGCAAGTCCCAGAAAACCATGCCTCCCACTCTAATAGCTGGCCTCCAGCCCCCGACCAATCCAAATTTACCTGTCGTGTCTCAATGTCAAAGGAATGCACTCTTTTACTTTAGGTGATGGATGGCTCTCTGAAATGAGAGGTTCCTAATAGCTTCAAGTCCCTTAAGTGTCCAAAGAAGACTTTAATCCTGGTAAGAATGCAAGGAATCTTTCATGTCTAGAGTACATTTTGGGAGCCTAATATAATAATTCTTTCACAGATCTTTTGGGGTAGAATTATGGTAAATGTAAACTCTTAATCAACAAATATAACTAATCAATAAAATGTAAACTATTAATAAACCATGAATCAACAGAAACAATGATACAATGCTTGGTCCCCCGAAATTCGGTAAAATACATGGAATACCAAAACACAATAGATCCCATCAGCTTGGGTAACTGCGTAAAAGTTATTTACTTGTGAATGAGACCCTTTAAAGGCTTGATACAGATCCCAAATCTCTTTCACCCATGGGCCAGATATGTTTCAGAATCCAGAATTTTTCAGAATTTAAAAAATACAATTTAGCACCCAGTAATAAAATACATTTTTATAGCAAATTATCTGCATAATTCCATTAAATAAATTGTTTTATATCTGTTTAGGACATTGAATTTGTACCTAATTTATGGAAAATTTTTCAGTTTCAGAGCTCTTGGGATTTTGGAATTGTGGGTAAGAGACTCATAACACAAACACTCAAGACTTCCTTCTACTTTTATGTATGAGTACTTGACATCTGGGAGATAGACTTTTTCCTTCGGTCCTCTTGGCTTATTCTTTTTACCTTTAGATTCTGACCCTTTATTTATATTCAGGGAATGAAGGCCAGCTGCTATGGGGATAACAGATGATAGGACATGACCGACTTTTCCATATAAGAAAAGGCCATTACAAGATTGGGGGGAAAGGTGGGCTTTGGGATTTTCCTTCTAAGCTCTGGTACCAATTACTGTTGGGCTCAGTCATATGTATAGAAGCAATGACAGTTTTTCAAACACATGATTTATTAAACAGTTTATCTTAAAAAATCATTAAAGAGAGCAGAAAGCAACCTCCAACAGCCATGTGGGATTTTGAAAGTTCTAAAAATCAGTCTCTGTGAAAGACTATTCGTGGTAATATCAGACAGTTACCAAAAAAATGTCAGACCAGGACAAAGAGGCAGGAGGCGAAGATGAAGCCCTGAGGATAAGAGATTAATAGTCATAAGACCTTGATACAGACATAGAACATGAGCATGGAGATTTCAGGAAGGAGATTCTGGGTGGTTAGTAGCTGACAATTTTCAGATGAATAGATACTGAATTTTAAAAGAACTCAACAAAAATACATGATCTTGTAACATCTGGGCTTAGGTGGTAAACAGTCTCTTTCATTCTAATGAAAGCCAACACACATGATTTGCAACAGCAGCTAGCTTGCTATCGACATTCCTGTCCTAAAAAGTGTTTAAAAACAAAGTTTTCTAAGAACGTCATGGAATTCTGCTGAGAATCCCCTGTATTAGTCTCAGTGCATTTTATCTCATTTTTAAAGGTCACAACTCTGGAGACCTAATAGGGTACTGTAAAGACTATGAACCCTCAAAATGGTCTCTTGAAGACTGTTTTCAAATCGATTGTCTCATTTTGATCAGGCTATTGTAAGTTTCGGAATACAGGAAATTGCCAAGTGGGCTACAGCAGGCTGATTGTGTCTGCCCTACCGATGGCCTATGCTTCCCAGCTGACATCTGCACAGAGACAGACCTCATAAAAGGTCTTCTCTTGCCTGAAAGTTAAGAGAGGAACATATTCCTGTCGAACCCTGGCACCTGTCTGCCCCTTCCCCATGAAGACCCTGCCTCAAGGAACACCGAAATGAGCAGAGAGGTCTGCCTTCCGTGGGTAGTCAGATGACCAAAGGCATCTTCCTGGAGGAAATAAAAAGCTATTAATAATCACCACATTTTCAACAGTACAGTCATTACTCTATTTTAGGTACATTGTCATTTAAAAGGCTCTTTGGAGTTTTTCCTCTGGAAATTAACCGTATTATATAACATTTTTTTTTCCCATGTGGAAATCTCTTCTGCGTTCTAACTGATCTAAAAACTACTTTTTCTTCATGTGAGAAATTTCAGATTGGAGTCTGCTTGCTGAAAGCATTTCCCTGGAATCTGAGATCTCCCAATAAAATAAATATATCTCAAAGGAATCCCTTAAGAATGTCTGCATGTCTAAGACAATTAAAACGCTTTTACAAAATCCAAAAAGTTTCATAAAAGCATTTGATTCGGGATGAAATATTTCATGTCCCTAAACTCAGTTCGGGCCCAACTGCAACCTCTCAAATGTATCTACATACAAGAAAGGTCATCATCACATTGGCTTTTCCGGGCACAGAAGAATCTTCATGTCCCTTATGGGAAAAGCCACCTGGTTCTTGCTTGATAGAGGTGCCTCTTCAAAGTCCCTCTTCCAGATTTGTAGGGAGACTTGCCACTCCAAGGAGGATACCCTGCCTTTTTTTTTTTTTTTTAGCCCTCTGAGGGCCCCCCCATCCCTGAGGCCTTAGTTTCACAGAAGTCTGAGTCCAAAGCAGTTTCGTGTACCGATAAGCTTCCCTGCTCCACAGCACAGGACGGTGCTGACGTCATCACCAAGGCAGCAGACAGGCCGGACGTGGCTCTCTCCTTGGACTTGACAGCTGAGTGGTCAGCACACTGGGATGGCGCCCGGCCCATCATGCCGGCCCCTCTCCACTTCTTGAGAGCTTCAGTCCTCTCCTCTGGAGTCAGTCTGTCCAAGTGCTGAGCCCTCCGAACTGGAGATGGAAACAGGGATCCCTGAAGAACTCGGTATGTAAACCTAGGTTTCAAAAAGCATCACAGAATTAGAGTCACCGCAAACGCGGCATGGGACACACAAAGGACTCACCAACTGGGAAAAGTGGAAGTTTTCTAGGGCTACTGGGACACGTCACTGCACACTTGGCCCTTTTGGTCCCCGTGGGCAGCGCGGATGCTGGACAGCACCGCCATCCACCTTGTGGGTCTCCCACCCATCTAGGCCATTAGATGGGGGTCCTCCACGGGGCTTCCTGACACAATCCCATCTCCTTCCCTGGTGGCCGCTGAGGTAGCTGAAGGGATCCATGTCACGGACCCAATCTCCTCAGCCTTTGGCTGTCCAGCCACAGGGCTGTCCTCTCTAGAGCATATTCCCAAAGCCAATCTCTCTGTTTCCACAACTTTTGAAATCTACATAGGTAGAGAATTTCTCAAATCTAATTTCTCTGGACTTTCCCTCAATCTCTCTCTCTCTCTCTCTTTTTTTTTTCACTCTAAGCAGCAAGAAGAGACCAGGGCAGACTTTCAACACTAAGTATCCAAGGTCACAGTTTCCAAAGTCTGCTTTCCACATAACGGGAAAACCCACTTCGGCTAAGTTTTCTGCCACTATAGTGCCAAAATCCCCCTCCAATTTCCTTCCTCAAATTTCCAGCAACACGTTCCTCTTTCTTTCAGGCCCCTCACCGGTGGTGCCTGTGACATTCACATTTCTAGCAGGATCCTGTTAAAGGCCATATATGTATTTCCTAAGAAGATATGGTTTTCTCCACCTGTGCTGTTACTCACTTCCTCCTGAATCTCCACCAGCAGGAACGTCAATATCCATGATCACTTGAGAATTTTTCTATCATGTACCTTGACATCCTTCCAGTCCCTGCCCGTTACCCAGTTTTAAAGCCACCTTCACATTTCCAGCATTTGTTAGAACATTGGGGGTGGCGATCTTTCTCCCAGGGGGCCAGAGAGTAATATTTCAGGCTAAGCGAGCCAGATTGTCTTGGTTGGAACTGTTCAACTCTGTTGCTGTAGTGAAACTCAGCCAGAGATAATACATGAATGAGTGTGTCTATAGTCCAATAGCGCTTTATTACTTTTAAAAAGGGACAGCAGGCCAGATCTGGCCTGTGAGTCAGTTCATCAACTCTGTTCGAGAATAATCTAAAATCACCACTTTGACTCTCATATCCGGTTTTAGAAGGCAGAACAACTATGTGGCACAGTGTTTCCAGCTAAAAAGATAAATGTTATGAGAGCTACAGATGAAGAAACCCATGCGTACTTCTTAGCCATCTCCCTCCCATACAACACTAGAAATTCAAGTTAAACTAAAATGGGAAAGATAACTCAGACATAGGAGGGACGTTTTCAGTGCTGACAGACCGTACAGAAACCACTGCTTGTCTCTCAGTACACATCCTTCCGTTTCTCTCTTTAGAAACCCTCAGACTGTCGCCACTCTGACTCGACATACTGAGGTCCCCCTTAATGGGATATGGCGATGACAGGCAGCTTCTGGGTCATGCCATTACAAAGAAAAAGAAAAAAACACCACCACATAGGAGGAAATGTGCTCGCGTCCTGTTTTCTGTCCTCCCTCCTGCGGGCAGGGACGTTGGGGAGCTGGGTGAGTCATCCCCCATCATGCCAACGAGGGCAGCACCCGTGGGAGTCGGCAGAACAAAAAGTCAGAGGAAAGGATCCTCAGATAACCCCGTGGGTGAAGCCGCTCTATCTCTGGGGAATGGCAACCCGATGAGAATTTTCCATGAGAGGGAAACCTCTCTTCCGGGTCGCCTGAACCATACTTGTTCTCTGGTCAGAGAGTTGAAACCCATGCCCTCACGAGGATGCGGCTGACTTCGTTGGTAAGTGCGATGGCCCGCTAGCCGTTCTTAGCAGCCACCGAGCCCTCCAAGCCTCTGACCTCACTGCCTCTCTCACAGATAAAACCCCGTACCTGGGCAGAAGGGCGACGCAGGTTGTGAGGACACAAACCAGGTAGAATACCGGGTCCAGCATGTGCTCCTGCATAATCCAGTAGGGGTTGGACGGCGGATTGCATGTGACGCACAGGGCTCCGAAAACCAAGGCAAAGAAAAAATAAGACAAGAGGCTGCCCGCAATGACCAGCATGTGGATCCAGGTCTGCAAGACAGGAAAGGCGGGGAAATGAACACTCTCACCCACAGGGCTTTGCACCCCCACAAAGTCTGCTCTGTTGAAGAGACCACGTGTCTGAGCAATGAATGAACAGTGTCACAACCCTTAGTGAGCAAAACACAAAACAGCAAGGAGATTCTAGCACCTTCCATGGAGAGTTCACACCTCTGTTTCGATTTTTTTTTTTTCTTAAAGATTTTATCTATTTATTTGACAGACAGAGATCACAAGTAGACAGAGAGGCAGGCAGGGAGAGAGAGGAGGAAGCAGGCCCTCTGTGGAGCAGAGAGCCCGATGTGGGGCTCAATCCCAGGACCCTGGGATCATGACCTGAGCCGAAAGCAGAGGCTTTAACCCACTGAGCCACCCAGGCGCCCCTCTGTTTCGATTCTGTAAAACAAAGTCAAACGCCAAAAGGTTACTTTTGATGATGATTCTATTTTATATTGTTCAATGTACCATGAGCTGTTTGGACTCTCTCCTTTTTAAAAAAATACTGTCACTAATTGGCCTGTATCTTCATTAAGGTAGTATTCCGATCCTCAAATGTTACCCATTCACGTGGCTGGTAGACATTACTGTTGTTCACCGATATTCTAATTTCCTCCCACTGTAAGCATCTGGAAGGATCGAATTTCCTTGCCCCCTTGAAATTAAGCATGGCCATGCACCCTGCTTTGACCAGCGAAATGTGAGTGGAAGGGACATTTAAAAAAAGTTCACGTTAGGGGCGCCTGGGTGGCTCAGGGGGTTAAAGCCTCTGCCTTCAGCTCAGGTCATGGTCCCAGGGTCCTGGGATCGAGCCCCACATCGGGCTCTCTGATCAGCGGGGAGCCTGCTTCCTCCTCTCTCTCTGCCTGCCTCTCTGCCTACTTGTGATCTCTGTCTGTCAAATAAATAAAATCTTAAAAAAAAAAGTTTACGTTAGACATGCAGAGGAACTGGTGCGCAATTTTTCATGCTGTCTCCTTTCTTTCCATGATGACCAAGGAGTTCCTCCTTGGGGATAATTCCAGACGGTAAAGCTACAAGACACCGCCTAGGACACTGAGCTGCCCCGGAGGACAACTACCCTGGGGCTCTGTGGAACCTCGGCTAACTTTATACGAGCAAGAAACAAACCTTCGTGCATCACACTTTAACCTAGTCACCTTTGTTATCTATGCACAGCTTGGAATTTTTCTTAGTATTTTTCTGAAACTGGCTTCCTATTTAAGTAACTTCATTGAGAAGGATAAGCAGATCACTACCTCAAATGTAGCATCCCCATTACCTGTCATAGGAGTGCTGAGTCTAGAGTCTGATCTGGGTCACAGAGGAAAACGGACATAATCCGAGGTACAAAAGAGAATCACGCTCACACGACGTAGTAGTCAGTGCTCTTTAGTGGAGGGCAAGTACCACCTAGAATCGTAATGTATTCCCTAGGAGAGTACATTATACTTTTGGGGGGAAGCACTGCCTTTATCATTTTCTAAGGCTAGAATTTTCAAACGAGATCCAGTGTTCTCCTTTTCCCTCTTCACCTTGCGAAGTACTTCCCCTCGGTAGGTCTCTTCACAAGCCACACAAAGACTGCTCATTTTTTTTTTTTTTAATAAAATGGACAAACTGCCCAGAAAATGTGGGCTAACTCCTGATAATCATTATGCCTCTAAAACGAGGATCTGTTATTTTTTCTTTCTTCCTCAAATGTCTTTCCTTCTCATTGAACCCTACAGCCTGATTTTTTTTTTTTCCCTTAAGATGGATTTTTGGCAAGGGAAATAGCAACTTGCCGGAGCTGAGCATTTCCATAAACTGATAAAGTCGCAGTCAGGAGGCTCCGGGTGAGAGAAGACAGGGAGGTGGGAGGCACAGATGAGATTAGGAGCCGGAGCATGAAGGAAGCTGCCTCACATCCTCAGAGTGGCTGACTCTTCCTGACAAGGGACCTTCGGAGGCTGTGAGCACTAGCCTCCCCGGGCACGAGAAAACGGGCTTCATGATGCGACCTTTACTTAACAGACACTGTTCTCCCGGGGACCTGGCTCTCATGCTCCGCTTCCTAGCGAGGCTACCCGGCACCGTGCACGACGTCGGCACCACGGCCCTCCTCTAACCAAAGCCCAGCCCTGAAGCTAAGGAGACAGAATTCTGTCCCCAGGGATGAAACTTGGGGCCCAACGAGGCAAGAGCAGAAAGAAAAGGACTTCAACCAAGTCTGAGCAGAGCAGGGCAAGCCTGGCCACTAGTTTGTTCCCCGGATGTCCAGAGCCACTCTGGTTCCTCTGGACGGTTTGGTTTAGTTTGGTTTGACAATGGTTCTTCAATATATTTTTTTTTAAAGATTTTTATGTATTTAATAGAGAGAGATCACAAGTAGGCAGAGAGGCAAGCAGAGAGAGAGGAAGGGAAGCAGGCTCCCTGCTGAGCAGAGAGCCCAACGTGGGGCTCGATCCCAAGACCCTGGGATCATGACCTGAGCCGAAGGCAGAGGCTTAACCCACTGAGCCACCCAGGTGCCCCTTCAATATATTTTTAATAACTTTCCTATTTGCTCAGGTTGCTGTTGCTCATGACCAGTGAACCCAAACCGACACACTTTATGTGCTGGACCCTTTGGAAATGTCAGAACCCATGACAATTCCTTAGGTAGTAACCCAAAGTGCCTACAAAATGGTTTAAAATGAAATCAAAAAGATGTTAAAACAATGCCAAATAATTTAGTTCCAGAGTTCCCTTTACTCTCCCTAGCTGGTATTTCCAGATTTTTAACCTTTTCCTGCACTTTAGGTTGGTACAGTTTGATTACAGCAGGTTATAAGTAAGGCAGGTAGTGCCAAAAATATTCTTTAGAAATTATTATAATTTTATAATATAACTGCACCTAACAGTTAAACTATAACCTCATTCAACTATTTCTGTTTGAAATGCATTCAGTACCAGGAAGTTAAATATACCCCAAAGACTGGTTAGTCATTTAATCATTTGTTTATCCATTCAAACATTTTTGAGTACCTACTGTGTGTCAGTCCGGTCCTAGATTCTGGAATATGGTGATTAACAAAGATGAACCCTGCCCATCACAGAGATTATAGTCTAATGCAGAAGACATGAGTCAGATACTCACATAAGTGATGAATAATAAGAAATTATTATTGGGGCTATATAGAAAAACAAGAGGATGGTATGAAAAAATTAGGGAAGGGCTCTTGGAGCCATTCTTGCTGAGACTGCAAAGTATAAGTAAGCTGGGTCAAGTGCAAAGAACCAAGGGAAGAGTAAGAATACTTCCCTCAGAAGATATGATAAATGCTAAGGACCTGATGTGGTAATGAGCTCACTGTATCTGAATCGCTCAAGGAAGGACAGTGGGGCTCCAGCCCATGAAAAAGCGGAAATGTGACTGGAGAGAAAAGTAGAGGCATCACTGCATGAAGTCTTGAAGGCCAACTTAGGGCTTTTTCATTTTACTCCAAGTACAATGAGAAATCACTGAAGGGTCTTACCCAAAGGACAGCAACAAGGTAAGATTTGTGTTTCAAAAGGATGATTCTGGTTGTTTTGTAGAGGATGGCCGGAGGATTCTAGAGTGGTGGGCGGAGGTCTAAAGGGGCTGTAGCAATGGTCCCGGAAGTGGCTATAGTAAAGGCAATGGCAATGGAAATGAGTGATGGGCATAAATAATCACAGAGGTGGTTCATTCTCCAGAGATGGGTGGAATGTTCTTCATCTGCACAGGAAGGTTTACAACAAAGCTCTCACTATCTGAATCCTACACATTAGCTTTGCTGCAGAGAGCTACCAAACAAACATTTTGATGGAAAGAAATAACTATCATTAAGTCAGCAACAAGGTAAAAAAAAAAAAAAAAAAAGACCTAGATTTAAATGAGTGGTAAAAATTCTGGAGGGAAGAAAATATAGTTTCTTTTTGTAACTGTAAATGTAGTATGTAAACTGTTTTTATGTATGTAATATGTAATGTAATGAAATATATAAATGTAAACTGTAAATGTAATAGGAGACGTTTTATTGTGATAAAGCCATCACTTACTCATATCAGTAAACGAGGATCATGGCACAACGCCTGTCTTTTAAGAGTTGAAAGGCATCAGCATGATCTCGAAGAATGTTGGTCATTGAAAGGTAACTGTTTCTCCAGCTTGACTCATGCCTCCCTGAACCATCCAACAGGGATACCACCCAGGGGCCGGGTATTTTCCACTTCCCCTGGCTATACATCAGTTTCAACATAATGGCACTCAACAGCAAGAGAGCCGCCATGAATCACCCTTCATATTTGGCATCATTATTCCTCTCATTACCATGTGTCTTCTAGGCATTGAGGGTTTAGCACAGTCACTGCTAATAGAAGACATTTCTCCACGCAGTTTCAGGCTATTTCAGAGGCAGGAAAACCACTCACCAAGCTCTTGCTCTCAATCACCAGGTGGAGGATAATGATGAACAGAGCAGCTGTATTCAGGGGGTTTCCAAATGCAAAGATGTCAATGTCTGAGCCCTGGTAGGTCTACGAAGAGAGGACAACAGGCGGTGATCCTGGAGAGTTGTCACACTCAGTGGTTTGAGTATCATCCCTTTACTTTATAGCTCAACTGAGGACAGAGCCCCTCCTTCAGTGCTGCTAATAAGGGGTCATTTAGGATACACGTGAACATTTCTGAAAGAGAGACCGACTCTCGGGCCATCCCATCTTTGAACTTTCTCAGTTGGAACACCTCTTTATCCTGAGCCATAATTCATCTTCCTGGAACCTTTTACTTACACTTCTGGCTCTTTGAGGTAGAGAAAAATATCAAGTATTTCCCATTTAATAGAGCTGCAAAACCCTGAAGCAGCTATTCAGGCTATCCTGAGGGGTGCTGGGTGGCTCAGCTGGTTGAGTTTCTCTTTTTTCTCAGCTCAAGTCATGATCTTGGAGTCCTGGGATCGAGCCCGGAGTTGGGCTCTGTGCTCAGCACAGTCTGCTTGGGATTCTCTCCCTCTCCCCGTGCTTGTGCATGTGCTCATTCTCTCTCTCAAAAGAAAAAAAAAAAGGCTATCTTAAGTGTATATCTCTGCTAGATAAATATCCCTCCTCTCCTATGTATATGTCCTCAAGTCCTTGAAATTTTCTTCCAAGGACACAATTTTCTACTCACTGTCCTCTGCTTACCTGTAGATTGCCTTATCTGTATTCCTCTTGAAATGTAGTATGCCCAGAATACTCTAGCAAGCAAATTCAAGTCATTTTATTTAAATAAAGAACTAAAGAACAGAGGCTATTAACTTAGAAATTATCTTTTTTTTTTCATTCTTAAAAAATACTTTGCTTTTGTTAACACCCATCATGATCAAACCAGTGTTTTCTTCGGGGTAAGGGGTATATGGGTGGGCAGTTAGATTATGCTGCTTTGTGCTTGGTTTTTGCCAGAATTTTAAAATTCATTTTTATACATGTTTTGCTTAGTCACATTTCTTCTATTTTTCACCTATAAAACAGGTTTTTTTTTTAGTTTTAGAGAGACTATTTATAAGAACTTATATTTAATACTACAAATATCATCCTAGTGGATTTAGCCCAGCACTCCCTAATAACTGATTTCATATTCTGACTTTGTCTCTCTGATTTTGACTCATCTCATTACATGCCTGGACTCTCAATTTTATCCAGGTCACTTACAAAACTATCAAGCAGCCCAGGGCTAAAAAGGAGACTCATGAGGAGTCAGCTATGTACTTCTCTCCGAATTTAATCTATGGTCTAACATATTTGGGGGAGGACGTTATAATTTAGTCGGTTAATGATCAACTTGACTATATGAACAAGATACCCTAAAATATATCCATTCTATATGCTGATACCAGCAACAAAGAAGCATCACTGATTCATTAATAACACACACTTTGAATGAATAAGGACTCACATAGTAAGGCACAAAAAAGCAGACCAGGCTTTGATAAAAGGCATCCAACAAGGTGATCCAGAAGGTAAGGGGTAAGTATGCCTGAAAATGAAAAGAGACATTGTGGAGGGATTAGCAAGAGTCAAAGCAAAGTCAAGGAACAACAGAAGCCAATAATTATTTTTGCTTCTCTGAGAAGATTATATTCCTTTATTCTCTCACTCACAAAATAGGTGGGATTTGTAAACAGTGGTAGAAGAATATGGTATGACGTTGAATAATAGGTTAAAAAAAAAAAGACCATGGAGGACTTCTCTTCAACTCATGTCACTTTTATCGTTGGATCAACCTTAAATCTACTTGACATAGGGAAAGTAGTACTGAGTTTCCATTTCCTATTGATCAGAAAGGTGCAGTTTCAAAAACTACTCCAAACCCATCCACTTCTGTCTCCCATTCTCCTTCACCAACAACTCTCTGTATGAATGACCGAATAATCACCTAACTGACTTCTTTGTTTCTTCTCCTATGCCTAATCCAGTCTTCTTCAGCAGTCAGAAGGTTCTTAAAGGTTATAAATCAGGTCGTGCCATCTCCCTAATTAATCAAACTGACCTCCTCCAATGCCTCCAATGACTTCCCGCTACATTCCAGTACAATTGAAGTTCCTTCCCACAGCTAGTAATGTCTTGGAGAGTCCGCCTGCTGGAGTCCCTGCTCTCCAGGGTCCCACCCTCCCGTGCTTACCCTCATCCACTATGATCCTACCACAGGCACCTTCTGTTCTTCAAACTTGCCTGACCCGTTCTTTCCCCGGGGCTTCCCCTGTGCTCTCTCTCTCTGTCTGGATTCTTTGCCCTGGACCTCCCACGTGACCCGCACTTCATTCACATGCTAGCTTCGTCTCATCCCAGACCGGTCTAAGAGTTATGCCCATCCCATCACTTACTACCATGGCATCTGTAGAAATCTCTCATCACCGTTGGAAATAGTTTGATTAAAACAATACCTGGTACCTAATAAGTACTCAATACATATTTGTTGGATTAATTAACTATTCCTATGTAACTTTTCATGTGCTGAACTGCTTCTAACCAAAAGCATATGGAAAAAAAGAGAAAAGTTCAAGTAGAGACATTAATCAAGTGATGGAAAACAGGTTTTCTTTTTTCTTTTGGTGATCAGTAAAGATTTATTGAATGAATGCATATTTTAGAATAATGTTTGTTACTTGGGTTGTATTTGTTAACATCAATTTCAAAAACAGTTTTTTATACACTTTCTTTTGTGTTCCTTAAGTCTTATATTACTGCTTTCCTCAGAGTTCACATCTTAAGACATGGGAGAAGGGAAGGATGGAGGAAAGATTTAGGTACCAGATGGGAGCATTTCCACTCTTGATAAAAATGGCTCATAGTTTTTAGCAACTGTTATTAAAACTGTTTAAATAAAGACTTAGTATACATAGTAATTCCTGAGATCCTTTTGGAGATTCCAACTGCCATAAGAAGTCAAACTCTCTCTCTCTTCACAGATGACATGATACTTTATGTGGAAACCCCAAAAGACTCCACCCCCAAACTACTAGAACTCACAAAGCAATTCAGCGAGGCGGCAGGATACAGAATCAATGCACGGAAATCAGCTGCTTTTCCATATACTAATGATGTAAGTGTATAAAGAGAAATTAAGGAATCAATTCCATTCACAAAGGTAACAAAAACCATAAGATACATAAGAATAAACCTAACTAAAGAGATAAAGGCTCTATACTTTAGAAACTACAGAAGACTTATGAAAAAAATTGAGGAACACACAAAAAGATGGAAAAACATTCCATGCATGGAGTGGAAGAATAAACAGTTAAAATGTCTATCCTCCCCAGAGCAATTTACACTTTCAATGCCATACCTATTAAAATAGCACTGGCGTTTTTCAAAGAGCTGGAACAAAGAAATCCTAAAATTTGGACAGAATCAGAAAAGACCCTGAATTGCCAAGGGAAGGATAAAAAAGAAAAACAAAACTGGGGGCATCATGTTGCCCGATTTCAAGCTATATTACAAAGCTGTGCTCACCAAGACAGCATGGTATTGGCACAAAAACAGAACAGAGACTCCAGAAATGGACCTTCAACTCTATGGTCAACTAATATTGGACAAAGCAGGAAAAAATGTCCAATGGAAAAAAGACAGTCTCTTCAATAAGTGGTGCTGGGAAACTTGGACAGCTACATAGAGAAGAATGAAACTGGATCATTCCCTTGCACCATAAACAAAGATAAACTCAAAATGGATGAAAGACCTCAATGTGAGACAGGAATCCATCAACATCCTATTACCTCTTTGTTGACATTGGAAAACAGGTTTTCAAACAAGAGCCACCTCTGCCTGAATGCTGACATGTGTAAAGAAGGATTCTGAGGCTGCTTTCAGACCCAGGATGAATAACAGAGGTCTATGGTTCACTAGTGATATTTGCCATGGACAAAAATGGCAACACATGTATTATAACCTTAAGCTAGTCTTCTATTTTCGTAACGTGTTCTCATCTTATTTCCTTCCAAATGTGAAATGGCATGACATTTCATGGAAATAGCCAATTGCCTTCTAAATAACAAAGTTTTATAAATACACAAATTCTCCACACAACGTTTTTCTATTTTTCAATAGATTGCACTTAGAATTTTAAAATCTATTCCTTAAAGAAAAAAAAAAATCTCTTCATCCTCTGGAAAATCAAAGCAATGAGGATTTGTGACTCTAATATTGTTACTGTTACTGTTCCTTTTCCCTGTATTTTCTTTTACTATTTCCTCCTTAAAAATGATGGGACGTTTTACCTTTCTTCATCCAAAGGTTCATAAAAATCTACGCAGAAGAATGATCAAATGACAGAAGAGAATGTGGAAGAATCAAAGGGGCAATCAAAATGCCACTGGACAGGAGAGAACAATGTGGGGGATAAGCTAAAATATAACTTCATGCTTCTGGAGGAATGGTAGTTGCTCAAAAAACCTACAGCAAAAATGGCAAAAGCGCAATGAATCCCCAGTCATGTGAGTAAGGAGACTCTGGAAGCAAAGGAGAGGAAAACATAAATGAGAGGCTGGGGAGATGAGCTCACGGGATCTCCTGGAATCTGAAAGGGAAAATGTGGACACAAAGTCAAAGCCAGGAAAGGCAACTGTGGGTGAGGAGAGATGGGTAAAAGAGGGTTTCTTCTTGGGAAGGAGGCCTCTGCTGCAGCCCTTCCAGAACATCTCCTGAGGGGAGAGATTTTGTAACCCTGGAGAGTCTATTTCATGACCCTGAAGGTGCAAGCATAAAGCAGAAATTGTCTGAAGGCCAAGTTCAAAGAAAGGACAACTCTTCTGGAAGGTAAACTCAATGAAACCCATGACCTTATATCAATAGCCACATGCTGGGAATCCACCTGCTACTACCATGTATTACGAAACTGGCCGGCTTGGTAGAACAGTGTATGCAAAGGATTGATAACAGGACTCAACAACAGGAAGCAGTGACCTCACGTCTTCCAAGGGTAAGAACCAATCACAGTCTGTGCAAATGGGTTTTTAAAAATAAGCTCTGAAAACTTTGAAGGGCCCCCCCCTCACCTCTCTTTGCCCAACAGACTTGGAATTTAATTTAGGTCGGGGGTACAAGACAACCTTCATTAATATTAATACCATTCCTGCATCCTGGCCTTGAACTTTAAGTCAGACCGGATTCCTCTAGGAAAACCTCATTTAGTTCCTTGATCTGAATGGACTGGATGATATTAAAGGATCATGAGAATTTCTTCTTCCCCGAAAGTAGGACATGTGACTTCTCCGTGTTGGCTGTGGCAGATAGCCTACGGAATTAAGTTACTCCCCAGCCTGGAAAGGAAGTTCAAGTCAGAATAAAGTTAGATCGATTAAAATACACACATTTTAAATTTGTGATTTCCCCAAATTTCTGGTTAATTTGGGGGGAGAGAGTAAAAATAACAACATTGAGAGCTTAATATGGCTGGAACTTCTCTCTTAGTTGATCCTCACACCATCTCCTTAGAGAAATAAAAGTACAGGGAAGTTAAATCACTTACCAAGGTCACACACTGCAGGCCCAGAATTTAAACTCAGGCTAAACCCATTATTTCTAACTGATCTGGGTCAGTGTCTTTAGAACAGTGAGTGCAGCAGAACACACTATGGCAGGCCTGATTTTTCCTTGCCCCATACTTCTCCCCAATCCTCCTCCTCCTTCCCAGTCCTGTGCATGTGACGGAGCTCTGTCCTCAGGAACAATATATGTCTCAGGCCTGGTCAATGACAAAATGATCTTTTTCATCAAGCCAATTTGAGCTGGTTTCTGTCACTTGCTGCTGAAAGGGCCCTGACTAAAGGAGTCCTCCTCTCAAGACGAGAGCATCTGACCACAATTCGGGGATACCGCAGCTTTGGTCACTTACAGGTGTCTATAGGGTCCTGGCCTTCCTTCGTCCCCGTGATCCTGACCATGCACTTGGGAGAGCAGTTTGAATTTCAGGCCATGGAAGAGCATAGTGGAGGCAGGAGGAGACTGAGGGACTGAACACAGTGCCACCGCTCTTTCTGCAACCCTGCGTAATGGTGGAGACCCTGGGCTAGAGATCCAGAGCTCCCCCGCACCGCCCACGAACTCTGTGACACGGGCTCATTCCTGAAGGCTCCTTTCTGTGCCTGACCGTCTTCGTCTACGATGTGGATAAAGAAAGCACTTACTAGCAGGGTCGTTCTGAGGATTAGATTTATGTATATCGAGCACTTAGAAGAGTGCCTGGCATATAGGAGACATTACATAAATGTTCATAAGAGCTCGACTAATTATTATTAATTCTATAGGAGATAAATTAGAAAGAAAAGAGTTGTGAGACAGCCAGCCCAAGTAATCAGCCATCACAATACTCTAGGTAGGAGAAAATGAGGACAAGGAGAGAAAATGAGAAAGGGGGGACAGATATCAGTGATCCATCAGAGGTAGACTGATAGCATGAAGAGCAATTAAGCAGAGGCAGGGCCTGGCTTTAGGGCGAGGAAGCCACGCAGATCACGCCATTGTGCTGCAGGAAGAGCAGAACCTGGAGAATTTAATTTCGGCTTTAGAACCAGACTAAGCAGGATTCATATCCTGCCTCTGCATTTTTTTCTTTTTTAGCTGTGAAATTTTTGGAAAAATTACTGAGCCCCTTTGAAATTCTGATTCTTTGTCTTAGAATGGGTACAATACCAAGTTCTCCCTCAAAAAGTTTTGTGGCAATAAATGAGGCAGGGAAGGTTTAGTAGCTCGCACAAGGGATGGCACAGTGAGGGTCAGCAAATCCTAGACATCATGAGTTGTAGAGTCAAAATGCCAGATTTCTTCAGGTGAGTACCTAAGACCTTTCAGAGTAGTACCTATGTTCACCTCAGAGGCAAGTAACTTCATATCTGCCCTGTCGGCAGAGGTGTTCCAAAACAGCCACAGTAACTTTAAGCAACCCCGAACGTACCACACTATTTGAGCTGGGCTCGTGGAACGTGCTCTGACTTGGACAGCGGATGCGTTTCGGTCCAAGCATTTCTGCCTCGGCACCTACCTCTGATTTCTGGCCACTCTTGTAAAGTTCCGGCAGCTGGAGGAGGGTCTCTGCAGACACATCTTTCTCCAAGATACCATAAATGACAGGAGGAGCAGAAGTGAAAAGGAGGTTGAACAAGATCAGAACCCAGTAGTCAGTCATGGAGGTTCCTGAAAATCCACAAAAGAACTGGTACCAGAAAAGGAGGTTCACATAGGCCTAGGGACACAAGAGGGAACATTTGCGTCTTAGAAACAAACAGCCACATGTGTGTCACGAGCACACAAGCCACCTGCTGCCACTGTCAGCTGTGTGATCCCGGCCTCTCTCTCTCCCCCTCAGCAAAATGGAAGGCCACAGCTTACCTTGCCATCTTTTGAGGATACATGTTTGATTAAAGGAAAACACAACATACATACACACACGTACATACACACACGCACGCAAGCCCCTTCCTGTGGAGTGCGGGCCCGGTTCTCACCCTCCTAACAACTCAGGAATTACTGTGGCTCCATTTTACAGATGAGGAAACTGAGGCACAGAGAGGCTAAGAAGCTTGCCCTAAATAATCTGTCTCATCTGTAACAGTTGTGAGACAGCTAGTTACACAGTAACAGAGCCAGTACTCAAACTGAGACACCGCTTCTGCACGGAGCGATCCTAGCCCCGTGCCTGGTACGTAGCGGGCACACAACGGATTTTCAACCTCCTGCTTTCTAGGTTCAAGATTACTTTTGAGTGGTGCCAGCAGGGTAGCCAACCATCCCACTGAGCTCGGGGATGAGGAGCTTCCCAGGACATGGGCTCTCCCAGCTAACACTGGGGCAGTCCCAGGCAAACCAGCACAGGGGTTGCCCTAGAGGCTAGAAACATACATCCCCCAGGGTTTCCTCCAGTGTCATGGACAAATGGGGTCCATGACAGCTAAAGCTCTGGGCCCTCAAGCAAGGCAGGCCCCAGGAAAGGCCGCTGGACTTAAGTTTAGGCCATTTTCCTAACCTTTCTGAATTTTGATTTCCTTGTCTGAAAATGAGAATTATACCACCTCTGAGCTTACTATCAGGATCCAGTTAGAAGGTGCTCATGACCTGTAAAGTGCCTTACAAGTAGGAAGATGGTACTGTCGGCATCTAGACACAGAGGCGTACTTCAGGATAACAGCTACAATCCTCAGGATGGGGTTTCTTAAATCTAGGGACAATGGACACACCCCGTGCCCCGCTCCTGGAAACTATCAATTTGGGGTACATGTGTTTTGGGGAATGAATTCATAGTCTTCATCAGTATCTCAAAAGTCTTCTAAGACCTGAGAACCACAGTCTCAGAAAGACAAGTTACCTGAATGGCTTCTGGTACTGGGCTTTTTCTCCATAGTTTATAAAACATTCACCGTTTTGCTAGGTAAGTAAGAGGCAGAAGTGAGTCAGGAGAGTATCACTGTGAACAGCCACCGAGGGTTTCACAGCGGAAGACCCAGGGTCCCCGATCCCTGGTCATGGAGTATCTCCTGATACACACTGGCCCACTCTCCAAGAGCATATGACACCCCTCTTCCTAATACTAGTGTTCCTTACTCTTTGGGTTTAATCTGGGCTTAAAAGGAAAGGGGTGGGGGTGGGATACACCACAAGAGGAGCAGATAGAAAAAGGCAAAAGCATTTAAAAAAAAAAAAAATTGGGAAAGAGAATCCTCCCTAAAAGTCGGTGACCACTACCAAGTCCTGGAATTTTCAAAAAAAGCTCATTGTGCTGCAGGACAAAAAAAGCAAAATGTTCTGCTCACCAACACACACACACACACGCACGTGCAGATCTAAATTACACATTTTGGAATACCTGTAGGATGACCTATTAAGAAGTTATTTTTTTCCTAAAGGTGGTATTTCGAGAGAGTGATACAAATTGATGTTCACTATTAACCCACTACCTAAATCTAAGAAATGTGGTCTAAAACATCATGACATATTTACATAATCACTTGCCTAGAAGGAACTTCAGTGAAGCAACCTAAGATCAACATGATCTTGTAAAAAAGGAGACCGAAACTTAGACGGCATGCCAAGGATCAGACACTAGGACTTCTCATCGAATCCTGCCCCTTGAGGAATGCCACAGTCAAAATTAAGTTCTCCGGCCGCCAAATAACTCCCAAGCGCAAATACATTTTACAGACTTGCCAGAAAATTCTTCACTTGTGAGTGTCACCCAGCTACAGGCTAAGGCGTGAGCCTGTGTTTGCAGCGGCATCCGTGTCTTCAATATACAACACAGACACCAGTCTGGGGACGGAAGATGGTTTTGGCTAGCTCCTGGAAAATGGAAGCAAACCTTTTCATTCTCTACTGACAGACAGCATTAAACATTTCATAATTCTGCTTGTCACCACCTCTCCATGGAAGGTCAAAACCTGGGTCTTAAATGAACCAGACAGGACGTAATGGGATGGAAAAGCACAGGGAACAGGAAATGCCAGCAGAGGGACAAGCCCAGCAATTTGCTGTCGGTTGAACCGACATAAGCACATTCCCAACTCATTGCCGGGAAGGCAGCAGGAGCGCTCCCGCTGCTCCCACTGCTCCCGGAACATCCCGTAAGCCAGCGGGCCTCACACAGGGCACATCCTCTCCATCCCTTCCGCAAGCAGAATACGAAAGGAAGGAGGGGGAAGGGACACATTCTCTGGGGCTACGTACCACATTCTTGTAGAAAAAATAGAGAATCATATTGGAGAGTCGCGTGTAACACCAGTGCCCGTGGACCAGGAGGAGCTTGCCGAGATGCTTAAACTGAGCGATGGCAAAGTCGCTGGCCATCACCGCCTGCAGGGGAAACGGGGAGAGGACACGTTCACGATCAGACACGTTCACACAGACATAGCTCGGCAGCCTGACCTCCAGCAGGGCTCCCACCGGCCCAATCTGTTGTTTAAACCAGCACAAAATAGAGCAACCCCAAACAAAAACTCATGAACACAGAGCGGTAGTCAGCCTTCCAATATGGCCCCAGGAAACAACAGCTCTCTTTGGCCACCACTGGTGATGGAATTTCAGCACATGCACTTTCCTGGAAAGTGGCTCCCTTAGCAAGAACGCCGCACATTACCCTCAGCATCCGCTTCTCCTCAGGGAGAAGAACATTGAAAGTATTGTAGTCATGACTTTATGTAACTGTAGAATGTGCCAGGGAAAGAGGTAATTGAATTTCTTAAGTTTTGCAGAAATGTCCTAATTTACAATTCTCTGAAAACCCTAAGCCTCATGTTCTGTTTTCCTCCAATGGCATGTGCTCCGTACATGAAAAGCAGTGTTTGGATAAGCTTTTATCTGACTTTTGTGCCTAAAAAACTATCCAGTATGCATACCACCCACCCACCCACCCACCCACACACACACAAATAGGACACTCCCTTCTCCCTCATTCTCAAATATCATCTTCCTCCCTCCCTCTTTAGGTCTATAGGTCTTTATTCAAATCCTTAGTAGCTTTCTTCAGTGTCTAAAGTCACACAGTTATTTCAGGGCGAAATATATATATTATTATGATCTAGAGGAGCTACATATTTTAAACTGAAGGAGCACACACTCCAAATTACCCAGGAAAACACCCCAATACCCACAAAGTAAATAACAGACACACTTCCTGCCTCCCACTCCTGACCTGGCCACGGCCAGCCTCACTTTACCACCAAGATTTCCCTGTGGGAATGCTGCCCTTGGATAGGCAGGTCAAGTTCATGGTACTTGGGCGCATGAAATCCACTCACCTGCATGCCTTCTTGACCTGAGATCCCAATCCCGATGTCTGCCACTTGAATCATGCTGACATCATTGGCACCATCGCCTTCAGGAGGCCAAAGAAAAGGCAAGAAACATAGGAAGGGTAAAGAACAGAGACAAACTTTGCAAAGCAACAGTGACCACTCAAGCAAACAAATCCTTCAACGTTTATCCCAAGTCTGCAAGTTACCTGGAAGCTCATGAAATGGACATTACGTGCATCCTGCTGCCACCAGGAAGAATTCTAAACTCAGTAACACCTGAAAAATCCTTCACGCGAAGGCACCTATCTGGACTGATCTCCCCCTTTTCCATGCCACTCACTCTACTTACAATTTTCCAGATACCTCTGCTCCTTCGGGCCACCGCTCCTGTGGTTTCTGTAGCCTCAGACACCAGCCTCATGGGGCTGGACTTCCCTTGCCCTTGCCCTCAGCTCAGATGTCACTTCCTCTGGGAAATCCTTCTCATAGTCCCATTACATTAGATGCCTCTTCCTGAGATCCCCGTGCCATATCATATGCACCATATGATATTATGGTTGTTATATATTTCTTGGTCTCCCCAACACATTGGAAGCTTTTTAAAGGGAAGTATTACATTCCTGTTGGTAATGAACACTTGCCCTCAACAGCCACCAACCCTTCATCTGTTTTCAGTGCCCTGATTTTCCCTGGGAACTTTGAGGCCAAGTTGTTTGCCAGGATGAACCCAAAGCCCCAGATTTAAGGTAGCAACTAACCCAGGCCTAGACAGTTAGCACCATCTGTTCCCTGGCTCAGAGATGGGTACAAGACTCAGCTGATGCAACTGAACATGTCCAGGGGTTCTAGTCCCGGGAACATCTGGATCTAGGGGCTTGAACAATTCATTCATTTATATGTCCATTCAAAAAGCCAAACAAAATTCCTAATTCTGATTCTTTACTCCAGCAATGTGAAAAGAGCTGCTATCTTTTCACTCAGGCTGCTAATAGGATAGGATGTAAACCTAGGAATTTTGGGGGGGGCTGTATCAGCACGCTGAGGGGAGACGCTACCCGAGACTAAAAACAATCCAGGTGAAAACAGAGACTGTAAGGGACGGCTGAGTCCTCATCTTGCCATTTTCCAAACTCTGGAGTAGCTCAGAGCTTACTGTTAGACTGGTTCTCCCCTCCACATATACTCATTTACTGGTGATTCCATCTAAAACCAAGACCTTAATTATCACCCAGATTTATAATTCCCAAATTTACCTCTCCAGTCAGTCCCTCACTGCTACATTCCAGAATTTGTATCCAGCTGCCTGACACATCCCTGCTTAGATCTCTAGTGGACTTTTTCATACTTAACATGCCTAACTGATTCCCCTGGCTCCATCTTTCAGAGACAAAATCTTATTTCCCTTAACTCCTCCTATTATATGACATTCAAATTCATCGGCAAACGTCACCAGGTCTTTCTGTCTATGACCTGACCATGGCTTCCCACCTCTTCTGCTCCCATCTGGGCTCAAGTCACTGCCAGCTCTTGCCTCAATTATTCCAGTAGCCTCTCAACTGGTCTCCTTACTTACGTCCTTGCACCTGAACATTACTCTTCAACATAGCAGCCCTGGGATCCTCTGGAACATAAAGCAGATCATGTTCCTTCTCTGTTCAGAGCCCTCCAAACATTGGGGCATCTGGGTGGCTCAGCTGGTTGAGCATCCGACTCCTGATTTGGGCTCAGGTCATGATCTCAGGGCTTGTGAGTCTGAGCCCCAGGTCAGCCCCATCCGTGCTGGGTGTGGAGCCTGCTTAGGATTTTCCCTCTCCCTCTGCCCCACTCCCCTTAAAAAAGAAAGGCCAAAAATTTATAATGGCCTCCAGGACCCTACACGATCTGGCCACCTGTCATCTTTGCCCATCACTAACCTACAGAAAACCCTTCCCTTTGCTCCATCTGCTCTGGCTTTGAACATAGTAACTTGGCCCTTGGCCTTCACTTTCCCTGACCTCACCAGGAATGTCCTCCCCTCAGGTCTCCCATGGCTCCCTTATCATTCTCTTCAAGCCTCTGCCCACACACAGGCTTCTCAGTGATACTGTTTCTGAAAAACACTGAAGTTAGCAGCCCTCCTCCTGTCCCCCCAGTGCTCTATATCCCCTGGCTCTGCTTTTTTAAAAAAAATAGCATTTGTCACTACCTGATTTATATTTATGCCTTTTTCGTTTTGTTTCATTTTTTACTCTATGCCTCCTACTGAATGTAAGCTCAAGGAAAAAGTACTTTGTCAATTGTATACACTCTTTTATCTCCACTGCCTAGCAAAATGTCTGATAAACAGAAGGCACTCAATAAATATTTGTTGAATGACTACTTAAATGATTTGTTCATGCCCCTGAATTTAACTTTTCTGAAGGTGGCACTCCTAGACTTTGCAGTTCTAGGATTCAGTACATTTATCCTCCTTGACTTGGTTGATTTGGTGATCTGACAAGCAACCCAAGGCCCTACCTTATTGTTTTCTTTCTTTTTTTAAAAAAGAATTTATTTATTTATTTGACAGAAACACAGCAAGAAAGGGAACACAAGTAGGGGGAGTGGGAGAGGGAGAAGCAGACTTCCCACAAAGCAGGGAGCCCGACGGGGGGCTCGATCTCAGGACCCTGGGATCATGACCTGAGCTGAAGGCAGATGCTAAATGGACTGAGCCACCCAGGCATCCCCTGTATTGTTTTGCATGTCACATTCCTATGTGGTTCATAGCAGGTGGTCAAATAGGCGAGGAAGAGAAAGGGGGAAAGGAGTAGAGGGCAGAGAGTAAGAAGGGTGAAAAGGGAGAAGGAATGTGAGGGTGGTAAAGGACAGACGGAAGGATAAACAGGCGTATGGAAGGAAGGACAGACAGAAAGCAGCCCCGGGTGTGGCAGGAAAGTGAGCAGCACGCGGCTGGATCCCCTCCCCTCTCACCGATGGCCAACGTCATCACCCGGAGATGGTTGCGAACCAGTTTCACCACCTCGCTCTTCTGCAGTGGGGTGGCTCGGCAGCAGACCACGGCCTGACAGCAGGCGGTCAGCTCCAGGAACTGCCTCTGCAGACTCTCCTGCAGAGCAAACTCCAGGGCCTTCCCGGTGATGATGAGGCCAGCCCGCAGCCCGGAGTCCTGTGTGGCCGGAAGCTGGGGCAAACCCTCCCGCGGTGACGCTCGCTCTAGAGAGGCTGGATTCTTCTCCTGAAGTTCTTTCAGAATTGTGCTCATCAGCCTCTCACAGGCATCCTTGAAACAAGAGGCCAAGACAGTTAGCCCTAGGGCTCCCTTGATGGCGATATCCGGGTAATTTATCATTGTCATTCTTTAGCAACTGCTGTGTCAAGGCAACCCCTGGTAGTGAGCAATCAGTTACTTCTGAAGCCCTCCCAGCTCTTCCACAGAGATTTCTGTGTCTCTGTGGGCACCAGTTCATAGGACAGAAGACATCTCACCCACGGTGCTATGACTGAAAATAACTTAGAATTTCTTTATTTGTACAGTTTCCCTTCTCAGATAGGCACCCTCGAGAGTCCTCTGATCTTTTTCTACTACTTACTATCTGCTTGACTTTAGGCAAATTATGTCACCTTTCGGAGCCTCAACTTTCTTGTGTGAAAAATGCAAATGTCTACACATCATAATGTCATTGTGAAGAATGGGTGAGAGAATGCGCGCAAAGCTCCTTGCATGGGCAAGCCACAGCATTTAAAGCAACAGTTAGCATTGTTACCTTCTTTTCGATTCAACATTCATTCATTCATTCACTAAGTATTTATTGAGAAACCACTTTATACCAGAAAACATTCTAGACCCCGGGGATTGGTCAACGAGTGCAAAAAAAAAAAAAAATGCGTGCTCTCATGGAGCTTACGTTCTGGTTGAGATGTTGTCAGTGGTGCTGGTCATATTTGGTTTGAATGCATCTCTCTACTCTCCTCACCCCCTCAGAGTCAGAAGTACTATGAAGATAAATATCATTTTTTAATTTACTTTTGAAGCCTTCACAATGCCTCAGGGAGAGCCTCATCAGTCACTGAATACTCACTGGGTGGCTTCTACTCAAGAACACTAACAATAAAATTATCCAGAAATTACTGTGTCAAGGTACCACCAAGGACAGAACCTAACAAAATCCAGGAGCCCTGAATTTAAGTTTAGACATTAAAACTGAAAGAAAAGAAAAGAAAAGAGACCAAAACTGAAAGTTTATTCATAAGAGAATCCCTCATTCAGAGGTCATTCATTCTTATTTCAAATGCTGCTAAATTAAGCATTTCTCAGCCCACAACAAAATCAAATGGACTGGGAAGAAGTAGATATGGATACGTAGCATGACACAAGAAAGATTTCATAACTGCAGAAGCTACACACAAGACCTCCAACTTTATTTTTTAAGATTTTATTTATTTATTTGACAGAGAGAGAGAGAGAGAGCACAAGCAGGGGAAGGGGGAGAGGAGGAAGCAGGCTCCCCGCTGAGCAGAGAGCCCAACACGGGGCTCGATCCCAGGACCCTGGGATCATGACCTGAGCTGAAGGCAGAGGCTTAATTGACTGAGCCCCCAGGCACCCCAGCTTTAAAATGGAGCTACCCAGCAACCTGGATGTTAGGAACAAATCTGATCCTATACAACTCAAAAACCTCCTAGGGAAAGTGTATGAAGATGAAGAAAACACGCCCTTTATAGGCTCAATATATAATAGCAAAAAACTATTTTTGAAAACCTTCTAGAGTTTGGTTACATTAAAATGATACATTTAGAAGGTAACACACTCTGAAGTCATTGAAAATCAGCATATCAACATGAGATGATACTGAAGGTATACATTAAGTGAAAAAATACAATACTATAAATACAGCCTTTGCATACTCATAGTGCACAGAATAAAGTCTTGAGTGGTTGCCCTCCAAAATGTAAACCTAAATTTCCATGGTTTTATGATTCTAGATGTTTTTATCCTTTTGAATATATATTTAGTTTTATAAATTACATTTTCATTATAGAAATATGTATAAATACACACACACACACACACACACACACACACTCAACATCCTTGTTTGCAGATTCTATATGTGTGAATTCACCTACTTGCTAAAATTGATCTGGAATCCTGTAATCAGTACTTGTAGTGCTTTTGTGGTCATTTGTGGACATGCACAGACAGAAAAGTCTGAGTCATGCGGTAGGACCTCTGCTGAAATCTAATGAGGAGATGCTCCGTCTTCTTACGTCAGCTCCCGTACTGTAAATAAGTACCTTTTCCACTGTTGCGTGACACCTTTTCTTTACTTTTCTTAAGATTTTATTTATTTGTTTGACAGAGAGATAGAGTGCACAAAAGCAGGCAGGGGGAACAGCAGGCAGAGGGAGAAACAAGCCCCCCGCCAAGCAGGGAGCCCGACAGGGGACTCGATCCCAGGACCCTGGGATTACGACCTGAGCAGAAGGCAGACACTTAACTGAGCCACCCAGATGCCCTGGTGACACATTTTCTTTATGTTTCTTTTTCTTCATTTTATCGTTTAAAATGGCCTCCAAGCCTAGTGCAGAAGTGCCATCGAGTCGTCCTATACATAAGAAGGTTGTGATGGGCCTTGCAGAAAGAGGAGACATGTTAGATAAGCCTCACGCAGGCCTGAGTTATAGTGCTGTTGGCCATGAATCAACCATACATATACAGTAAGTTGTTGTTAAACAGAAACACACACGGAACAAGGTTATATACTGATTGGTTGACAAAACAAAATGTTGCAACCAAAGGCTTATGGGGAACCTATACTTCCTCTAAGGGTAAGAGTTCCGTATGCACTAATTCAGTGTTTGGGGCAACTTTATAACATATATAACTCCATGAATAATGAGAAGAACTATAGATAGATAAATACAGGTTACATAATACATAATACAATACAAAACACACGTGACATGTTTTCAGCTGGGGGTACTTAGACAAGTCACAACCTTTTGGAGTTTCAGCCTATAAAAATGAGGATAATTTTATCTGATCTGTCTACTTGTTATAACTGCCAAGGAAGATCTCGTATGAGAAAGTCTTTTATAACATGAAAATAAAGAGTTATTATCATCTCAGGAGAAAATTTTAAATGAAATCATAAAAACAAAACTCAAAAAAATTAAATGATGGATCCTGAAAGGGCTTTAAGTATCACAAGGCAGTAAATGATCCATGATATGGGGGCTGCCTGCATGGCTCAGTTAGTTAAGCATCTGCCTTAGGCTCAGGGTCCTGGGATCGAGTCCCATGTCCAGCTCCTGGCTCAGCCTCAGCCAGGAGCCTGCTTCTCTCTCTTCCTCTGCCCCCTCCCACCCCTGGCTCATGCTCGTGCTTGCTCTCTCTCTCGCGCACGCTATCTCAAATAAATAAATAAAATCTTAAGAAACAAATTATCCAAGATAGGACTCTATTAACCCCCTATCCTGATAAAACCCCAAAACTTTTATGAAAATGGAAACTGTGTAAAGTTTATAAGTGGCTACATTTATTGTAAACCAACTTTCAAATTTAGGAATAGGAGTTGATGGAAATTCATAAAGCTGAGTGACTACACTAAAAAAATGACCAGATATTCTACTAGTTTCCAGGTGGCCCACTTAGAATGTCACAGATGTAATTTCTTCATTAAGTGACAAACCGGGTTCAATAATCTTTCTTTTTTTAATTCTTAGCATCTCCTGATGGAGAGGAAGGAGTGGAGAAAATAATAATAATAATAGTCACTGAGCCCCTACTATGTGCCTGGCATTTTATATACTTGGACTTGAGTCACCACAAAACTAAATTATGTTCACTGTGTACTGTTTTAATTATTTGGAAAATTCACACAAGGTGGAATAGCTTTTGATAGTAAAAAATTTTATTTTTTGCACTTAGAACAGCCCATAGTGGATACTCCATAAAGACTTCTTGAATAGTTAAATTTTAAATGCCTCTAACTATAAATTATATGTTTACAGATAAGTTCTGCAATCCTAATGACTTTACTGTTCACAAAAGCATCAAAATCAAACATCAAGAATTGACTTTTCTTTTTTAATGTTCATTGAGCCCCTTTTCTCTGCCAGGCACTACATGTTTACTTTATAATCTATATTTTCTCATTTTATGCCCACAATGACCCTATGAAATGGGCATTACTCTTACATCACAGGTTAAGTAAAAGGTCCAGAAGAAAATTCCCCAAGGTCACATATCTGATCACAGGCAGGCCAAGCACATGAAACAGGGGCCTACGAATCTTATGGCACAGCCATTTTATTTATTTTTTTATTTTTTAAGATTTAATTTATTTTTTTGACAGAGAAAGATGCAGCAAGAGAGGGAACACAAGCAGGAGCAGTGAGAGAGAGAGAAAAGCAGGCTTCCCACCGAGCAGGAAGCCAGATGCGGGGCTCGATCCCAGGACTCTGGGATCATGACCTGAGCCGAAGGCAGACGCCTAACGACTGAGCCACCCAGGCACCCCAGCCATTTTAGTGACCAAAATGACTAATGACAATTTCCTTGTGTTCAGCCCTTGCTGGTACTGGGCGCTGCCCGCTGGTTTTGGTAATGGCTCTCTGGGCCACAGACAACTGTCAAGGAGACCTCATTCTGTGTTGAATAAGGAAAATTCTCTTTCCTTAAAATGTATGATCTGGTTAAGTATTGGCTGAGGCCCGACCTTAAAAACATGGCTAACCAAACATGGCAGCCTGTGACAGAGCCCCAAGATGGGATCCAGATGGAAAACTCCAGAGGATTTCTGAGAGGCAGGTTGCTGCCAGAGAATGGATGTCATTGATTAAGTCTGACTATTGAGGAAGGAGGGAGGAAGGTTTTCCAAGCTAATTAAATAATCTCAGAGAATATTACCATATTGGAAAAACTTTTTTAAAATGCCTGTTTAACTGATTATAACATTTGTGTTAGAGATTAATGGGGGTGATGCAGGGATAATTTAAAAAATAAGCTGGATCCAAACCTCTTAAATTCCTTCTTAAGGAAAAAAAAAATTCCCTTCCCTTCCAACAGTTTGAAACACGCTATTCTCAACAGCACCATACCTAAGAATTACCACTAGAGGGCATAATTATCCCGAGAGTCCATTTTTGTAATTAACCCTAAAGATATTAAAGTGTTCACCTGATTTTGATAGAAATCATCACCTCAACTTGAAATAGAGGTATATTCCTGTCCCAGAACTTGATATATTTTGCCATTATGGGCTAAATCTTAAATCCCTGGAAACTGAATATGGGGGAGGGGAGGCAAATAAAAAAATAAAAGGCAACTTTCTTTAGCAATAATTCTTTTGAATCATGTTTAACCATGAAGCCTTTAGAAGGACTATGGTACCTTCCCAAGCACAAGGTAGGCTGCTAAACAGAAGACATAATTATCAAGCTAAGGGTTACTGGGGTTTTTTCCTCCCTACATTCATCAAATCACAAACGCTCCCCTGGCTAAGAAAAAGCAAAAGGACAGATTCAGTCTCATTATACGTACTTTACTCTGGGTATTGAGGATAAAGAGCTTGTCATCCGCCTCCAGGAGTTTGCACGCATAAGCTATGTTGACAGCCGTCTCCTGCTTGTCCCCTGTCAGCATCCAGATCTTGATGCCGGCTTTCTGAAGGGCCTCGATGGACTCGGGGACTCCCTCCTGCAGACGGTCTTCAATGCCTGTAGCACCTAAAAGACAGCCGGATGCAAAGGGCTTGTGAGAAATCAAAGCCAGCAGAAGCTCACCTGGGCTATAATGGAACTCTGTTAGCGCCATCCTGAGCTACACACTGTTCCAGTAGCTTCCGGGCATTCAAAGGAAGTGAGAAGACCCAGCCCAAAATACAATATCATATCTGGGGAAGGAAGCCTTAGGAATCACTGAGCTTATTAAACTTACTTGTTCTCCTTTTGGCTAGCTTCCCTCTCTGTAAATTGAGGGGAGCTTGTAGTTTCAGTTACGTAAGTAAACTTGCTCTATAATTTTATAATTCTGTGGTACTCCTGAGGGTAAGGGCAGGCGTTTGAGGAATGCCCTTGCCAATAAGTTGCTTATGTTATGAAAGAGTGTTGAAAATAGATAGTACAAGTCTGCAAGTCCCTTTTCTAAACCAACGGGGGCCAGATAAGCTTAGGAATTCGAAAGTTTTTCAGATTTTAGAAAGGTAATGTAGTGCTTCTAGTTTTTGAAATATCCGCTATTGAAGCATATTAAGATTTCTGTAGCAAAACTTAAAAGGTTTGTACTAATTAGGATAATAAAGACTCATAAAATCTTATCAAATCAGGCCTGATTTTATAGCCAAATGCATTCTGGCATTAAACCCACAGAGCATTTTTGAGTTTGGAATTTCAGAGGAAACGTGGACCCGTACTATGGACACTGTCACAAAGAAATGACACAGATCAGGTATCATCGCTCTTCTTGCTCCATACGAAGTGAGATCCTTGTTCTTCTGTGAACCAGAGGAATGGAGCTCAGAGACTGGTCTCCCGGTATGTGAGCACTCAGATTAGAGTCTAGATCTCCAGACACTTGAGACGGTGGGGATTCTCAACCCTGGCTGCCTCTTAGCATTCCTTGGGGAGCTTTTAAACATACAAACACCCCAGCCACATGTCAGATCAATGGAATCCGAATCTCTGAGAATAGTTTAAAGTGCTCCAGGTGATTTCAGGATGCAGCTCAGTCTGGACAAGACGTGTCTGCTGTGCATCCTTTAGCTGCAATCAGAACGTAAGAGAAGAGAGAGAAACAAATTTCATGGTCCAGTAGTAGGTACAGAATAAAGAACGTCGGCCCTGGAACTAGGTAGAGCTGAGTCTCCTTCTAGCGCTGTCAGCTAGTAGCATGTGACTTTGAATGGGTCAACGAACCACTCCGTGCTCAAAGTTTCCTCTAAATAAGATAGAGATTTGACGTGCAGATTCAAAAGACCACACATTTCATGCACCTTAACCAATGCCCGGCAAGAAACTTCAACTGGATAGGCTCTGGAACCAGGATATTTATTTGACTTGGTAGTCTATGTTAAGTGATAAGGTTATAAATGATCTTCTTAAGGAGGACCACACCGATCCCACCACAAATGAAGTCTAGTTCACAACAGTGGAAAGCAGAATGAAAAGAATTAGAAACTGGGTATAGATCAGACTGGACAGGTTGGAGAGAACTACTTGCTCTATTAGATCAAAGTGGTGGTGTGGGGGGCAAACCACTGGTGAATGACTTTAAACTTCGAGATATCCAATGTTTTCCAAAGTTCTCTATTTTGACCATACAACCTAGTCTACCTACCAAGTAAAGTGAGGTTGTTCTCCAACCTCATGGCAGATTCAAGGAGTAATTCTTCCCTGTGGTCAATGCTGGTTTCAGCTAAAAAATGGTTTCTCAGCCACTCCGTATATT
This sequence comes from Mellivora capensis, assembly GCA_004024625.1. NCBI lineage: Eukaryota > Metazoa > Chordata > Mammalia > Carnivora > Mustelidae > Mellivora > Mellivora capensis. The sequence continues at coordinate 67,659 of PISX010005773.1, read as the reverse complement.
CAGTGTCGCTCATGACCTGCAGTGGGGGAGCGGGGGCGGGGGGAGAGCCATGAGAAAGGCCATATCATCTTGCAGGATCCTGCCAGGACTGACCACTAGGTAATCCACACTTAGACCGATCCAAGCTAGGTAATCCCCTCTTCATTCCTCATGCCACCTGGTCACAAGCTTTCTGAGATCAGATTACTGTAGCACTGATGATGGATGGACCCACTGGCTCAGTACCTCGTGGAAATCCTAGGCATCATATATGATGAAAGGGGGTTAATCTATTTAATTAAGCCAGGGACTAGGCAGTTGGAAGAGGTCTCCACTTGGTAGTTAAATCTAGAAAGATCTTAATGGCGCAGTTGAGAAAGTCAGGACTGCTCAGTTCCAAGTATTAGGGAGGCAGCAGCACCGCTGGTATCTTCTGATGATTAGTTTATGGGGTAGTTATTTGTAAAGGTGAAAAGAGGGAGGGAACCATACAAGTGAAACAAGGAAGGACTCTTCCAGAAGAAATAAAATGGAATTCCTGGAGAAGGAACCAATGGTACATTTTCCTTCTTCTTTAGGTTGCCATAGAGAGAGAAATCTACATTTCAAGTTTCCTAAAGCAACATGAAATAGAGGGAGGAAGGCAATTTCTCTATCTACTTATTCTTACCCACAGGGTTAGTGGACCTAGGACGAATCTGACATCTACTGGGCTGCATTTTTATCAGGGGCAGGATCATTCCACTTGAAAAGGCAGAACTCTCCCCTTTTCCTTTGATCTTGAAACTTTCGATGCAGCTGGTTGACTAAGAGCTGACTAGGAGTCTGCAACAGATCCCAGTTGCCCTAAGGCAGATCGTAAGAACTGGAATTTGGGTAAGAAACAAGAGATCCCTATGTTTGCCTTAGGTCCTAGCTAGAGTCTCCAATTCAGGCTTCCAGGAGGAAATCATAATGAATGGCAATTCATGCACTGAGACTTTGAATTGCATGTATCTGCCTGTCTTTTATACTCATTGGAGCCCAGAATGACAGACTGAAATCAATACTCTGGCTTCTAACACAGCAAAAATTAACTGCAGGGTTTAGAGGGAGAGAAAGTGGGGTGGGAGAGTGTTATATGGAGAAGAGGCAAAGCGGTGGCAAAATGAATTTCTTGGTTCTTTTCTAGTATTTCCCCTACATGGGCTTGTCATTCTTTGTTTCATGCTCTTCAGTGTTCATCAAAGTCTCTGTTACACCTCTACAACTAACTGCCTTCCCTCCCCCGTAAGACAGCCTTCTCTTGTCTCAACCCCTACTTGACTCTCTCTCATTGCAGCTGAGAAGCTTGACTTGGTCAATACCCAAGCCACATCCTACTGGCATAAAAATGTGACCAATTCACTTGAAATGGGCTCCAGTTCTGTTTCCTCCATGTCCCCAGGGGAGGGTCTGGTAATATCACCCCTCAACTTCTTGGAGTTCTGTCTTCTTCCTTATTACCTCAGTGTTTTAGAAAGCCTAACAACATCTCAGGATTATTCTCAACAAGAGAATAATCCATACTGACATAACATTTAATAAAATTGCTTGGATTTGATAAAGACTTATGAGCATGTAAGAATTGTGAGAACTTTAGGGGAAAATTAAGGCCAGTCTCTGGCCTCATTCTTTCCAAAGAACATTTGATGCAGGGATGATATTTACAAAGGACTGAGGGAAAAGAAAGTAGGTCCAGGGACTTTTATTTCCAGCCAAACTGTAGTTAACATACTAAGGCACTCACAGATACACTGGAACGGGAGAACTCTGAGAACAGAACTTTCAGGTGTTCTTCTGGCAAAACACTGAGAACAAAGTCCAACCAATCAATGCATATGGAAGAGAGACGCTGTGAATCGAGAGCCCACGATCCAAGAGCTTCCCAACCGTGCGGATCACAGTTTGATGCACTCTCGACCCCGAGCAGTGAGGGCCACCCCGGCGAAAGAATGAACACAATGGGCCCGACTCGGCAGGCTCACCTTCTTTGCTATGCATAGGGTGCGTAGGCCCCGTCTGGCATAGTCATCCAAGTGTTTCTGGGTTTTCTCCCTTATTATCATCTGCTGTTTCTCCAGACTTGCTCCATCTGAAATAATTAACAAAACAAGTATTCCCACCAGTCTGCCCAATTACAGAGATGTTTTTACAAACAATGGTATAATTTCCCCCACAACAGACAAAAGACCTTGTAGTTCTGAATCCCAAATGCACATTTATCAAAGGGACCCTAAGTAAATCTTTCCCGTGTTCCCTTCCTCCTGGGAAGAGGGAAAGTACCCAGAACTTAATATGAACACCGTTCCCACCCCATCAATAACAACAGTAACGAGAACTATCATCATTCTAGCTGCCGTTCACGGAACACTTGCCATTGGGGAGGCACTGGGCAGAGGCTCTATGTGTAGTGCACACAGTATGCCATTAAACCTCCAAGGAACCTATAACACAGGGACGACACTCGCCATTTGTCGAACACAGAGCAGGTAGGTAACTTTACCAAGACGCTGCCGACGACAGAGGCCAGAGGTGCACCCAGGTCTGTAGCACCAAAACTTACATTCATTCTCACCAAATCCTAGGCAGCTTCCCCCATTTACAAAGTGCAGCTGATCCCCAAATATACACGTGTTTCTCTTTATAAAACCATCAAGATTGGCCTTTCAATCTCTCCGAACCGTGCATATACCCCTCCACTCTGTGCGGTATGAACTCACCCGGGGAAGCCGCCGAGAGCAACTCCATGACGACCGAATCAGCTCCCTTTGTGTACAGCACGACTTGGTTGGAAAGGGGGTGCCGAACGACCACAGACATTCTTTTTCTTACGGAGTCGAAGGGCAGGATGTGTAAGAGTTGAAATGTTAATGGCCCCAGAGCAGCGAAGTCCACCACGACCTGCTCTGGGGTCCGGGAGCGTAAAGTGCACTGGTAAGCCCTGGCAGCATACACCAGGGCCGCTTCATCGGGGCTCTCCGCCTCATAACACAGGGTGGAGGTCGAGGGCTGTCCAGGGGAGGGCGCCCCCTCGCCCTCCTGGAGGCCAGGATCACTGCTCTGTTTCTCCGTATCTGGAGGGCAAGGAGAGTTCCCAGAGCCCTGGGGGCGCTCGCTCCCATGGGAGGCCTCTTCCTCCACTGGGGAAGCCGGTTTCATTCGACTAAAGAGGGAGAGTCTGCTCACAAAGGCATTTGGGACCCCAGGAGAGGGCTCTTTCCCACTGGCAAGCAATGGCGAACTCGATCTTCGGACAGACAATCTCTGGAAGAGGTTTTTAATCTCTTCCAAGGATTTGATAGGCATTCCACTCAGTGACGAGAGCCCAATCTAGGAGAGAAGATGCCAGAGAGTCTCAGAAATACAATAAAAAAAAGCAGTAGATGACAATGGTAAAGTCAAACCAGGAAAAAAATTAGATAAGGAAAGAGTTACCACTCCTTAAACAGCGAGCAGCCTGCTTCATACATAAAACTGCCCCCAGAAAATATGAGCAAAAATAAAAATGGCCATAATAAGAAATATGTGCTAATGTTGATGGCATTATAATTTCTGCAACCATTCAGAAAGAGAAGTGACAAATGATAGCAAAACATAAAATGCTACTATTGCTACCACTGGGCATACGACAGCAGTATTTCCTAATGAATGCCTTAAAATATAGATAATCCATAATATTTATTATGTACATCCTAGCAATAGCAATTTAAAAATAATAAGCAAATTAAGTATTCAAAAATAGCAAAACAGTAATATCTCCTTGAATATTTTAAAAATAAAGTTTCGAAAGCCTATGGGGTGAAACTGGAAAATCTATAAAAATGTAAAAATTGTGTGAATATAAAAATTTTTTAAAATTGTGTGAACAATATAAGAAACAAGTGAGTAATAATACACATTCAAAACACTGGAAGAAAGTTAAGTCAAAAGATTAACAAGATGGGGCGCCTGGGTGGCTTGGTGGGTTAAAGCCTCTGCCTTTGGCTCAGGTCATGATCTCAGAGTCCTGGGATCCAGCCCCAGGCTCTCTGGTTGGAGCCTGCTTCCCCCCTCTCTCTCTGCCTGCCTCTCTGCCTACTTGTGATCTCTGTCAAATAAATAAGTAAAAATATATTTAAAAAAAAAAAAAAGGTTAACAAGATGGGCTTTTTTCCCTTTTTTCCCCCTAGATTCTATAAAAGTTTGTTACTATGACTTTTTCTGTTGTTTTTAAAAGGCCAGTAAAGGAACTGACCTACAGAAGAGTTATCAGTAGAAATTATCAGCTTATCAGCAGAAATTCACAATGTGAGTCTCTATTATAATTTCTATTACAGAATTTTTTGTAATTTTCAGCCTGATGTTTTTCTAGCTCGTAACATTTATGTGATTAAATGTAGAATTTAATATTAATTATGAAGGCCAATTAATTAAATCCTAAAATTTTGTCATTCAGAAATCCCCAAGATATTAAAAAGTTTTTTCCTAAAAATTATTAATCTTCTGACAGTTGGAGAGACACATGTTGGCCAATTTCCACATGTATTGGAACTCAGAAATGAAAAGAAACTATCACAGGTGAGGTTTCATCTTCTTTGTAGATTCTGTTTAGCTCCTTATTATTCACTGTCTCTGTCATTACCTCAAAATATCATGAAGCTTAGGCTCTTCTACCTGTAGAGACCTTCTTTCAGACCACAGGGTATTATACTCTTTGGGGATAAGGCAACAGTATTTTTCAAACAAAAAACACCAAGAGGTGCCTACTTTGGAAACAGATGTATGAGAAAAATTATCACATGAGGAGAAAAAAAGAACATCCAGTGATTTATTCTCTAATTACATAATCACTTTCTAAAGAGAAACTCTTTAGCCGAAAGTCTTACAAAAACACAGTTTTCTGATCAAATAAAAGCTTAAGTGGAAGTAAGTTATTTTTATGTTAAAGTTGACCACCTTTGAAGTTGCTAAAAGAAAATGATCTGATGGAAAATTAAAATTTAATTGGGTTGCATCGCAAATTGAATTTTAAGTGGATATGTGCAAAAGGGAAGAAAGTTATACACAAGGAAGCTAGCACAGCATGTGGTGAATCACCGGTCTTTAAAACAAGTTTTTCTTTTTAATTGAACATGAATTTTTCCATAAATTCTAAACTATAAATTGACTTTTTCAATCTAGCTTTTGTGGGAACTGCAGCATCTTGATATATTATAAATATATTGGGTTAGAACTAATTAGAACTAACCCAACTGGTACAGGAAAATGGTACATTATCATTAAACATGATAATGAATCCAATACTTTATATTTCACTTGACATAATGCATATGATGTGGGAAGTCTCAGAAGCCTCGAAGAAGCTTCAATTTGGTAAAGAAACTATGCAAAATGAACACAGCCACATTCTACCAGAGCTGTTCTCATCAGCTATTCTTCCAGAGGCAAAACAGTAGAACAGCACTGAGCCATACTTCATGGGTTCAAATCTCACTTCCCCCACAAATCTGCCCTGTGACCCCAGGAAAATTACTTACCCTCAATTATAAAATGGGGAACAGTGGAGTAGTATTACCTGATTTATGCGGTCTTGGAAGGGTAACATGTTAATATCAATAAATCACTTAGAATATCGTAGTTACAGAGCAGAGATTAAGTGATGTATGTTAGCTGGTATTGTTATTATCATTTAGCATTAATTATTATCTACATAACAAGGCCAGGATAAGTACATTTAAACCCGAAGTTCTCTTCTGGAAAGTAACCCCTGTTTGTATTAGAGACCTTACCTTTTGTCGTGGTTGGTTGGGAGCAGAAACCACTACTGTGTTGCAAATTGCCAAAGCAATAAAAAAGTCCATGATGTACAATGTCTCCAGTAGTGGATCTGGGATAGTCTCATCTAGTGGGGTAAAAAGCTGCGGTGTAATCTTACTAAATTTGTCCAAAAGCCTGGTGTCTGGTACCACATCTGTTTCCTGAAAATCCAAGACGACGAAGTGTTATTACAGTAAGTATCTAAAACTGTGAGCTTCAAATTTACAGAAGTAGTTTTATAAGCAGAATCTAGGAACCTGTGATAGTAAACTTTATTCTCCTAAAAAAGATGTTGCCATGGGAAGTGAGAATAGGAAAATAACAGACAATAAAAAAGGGGGGGGATACAGAATGCATAATTCTGATGGAGAGTACCCTATTAACTTAAACTGGTCAAGAGACAGGAACAATGCCTTCCACCAAAATCTAGCTGAAATACACAGTTGCCACAGCATCCAAAAGCAACTGTCAATTCATCCAACGAGGAGTACCAACTCTTTTTGGTCAGGACATAATTCATACCATGTTATTTTAACAAAATATCTTATGGTTCAAATGGCTACTTTTATAAAAACAAATGCAGAAACAAGAGGAGAACCTCTCTGAGAAAAACAGTAGGAGCAGGGGAATACATTCAAAGATCATTACTAGTAACATACTATAAGACACTAATGAGGGTTCCTCCAAGAGATTTCTGGTCATCAAATACATTCAGCAACTGTGCCCTGTGCCCTCCTTTTAAAGATCCTGAGCACAAATTAGCTCTCAGAAGTTCTGCTGTTGAACAAAAATATATCCATTTTGTTTAACACAGGGCTTCTCACGCCTACTGAAGAGTACTGGTTTTAACAAAAGAATGTTGTAGTAGAAATCTGTTTATAATCCGGTAACATGTAGACAACTGCTTTAGAAATTTTTCAGATGAGCCAAAACAGGGACCATCTGCTACAAATCAAGTTTTCACAAAAGCGTCACTGTATTCTAGAGGAGCCATGGATGTAGTTGGTTGGCAAGCCAACTGACTGCGGGAAAGCCGGCAGAGATGATTTAGAAGCAGGAGTAAAATGGGAAGATGTGAGACATGTGACTTTAGACTCAAAAGACCACGGCCTGTATTTCACGCTTAGCAGTTTGGTGAGAACTAGCATAGGCTTAATAAGAGCATGGGATGAAAATCATGTGGGCTTGGGTTCAGGCCCTAGATCCACTGGACACTAGCTGGTGGCCTCAGGCAGCTTGTTCAACCCACCAAGTTTCATTTCCCTCTTCTGAGTAATACTAAAAATAACACCTATGTTACAAGGCGGCTGTATAAAGTGAGTGAGATAATGAGGTGATAACCAGCACAACAGGAATCTTCGGGCACGTTACCAGACTCACGATAGGTCCACACTATCTGCTGCCACAAAGCTTTATTTTTTTTTAAGCTTTTCTTTATTTCAGAGAGAGAGAGAGAGAGAGAGAGAGAGAGAGAAACAGAGAGCATGCATGAGTGGGGGGAGGAGAAAGGCAGAAGGAGAAGCAGACACCTTGCTGAGCAGGGAGCCCGATGCAGGGCTCCATCCCAGGACCCTGAGATCACGACCTGAGTCGAAGACAGACGCTTAACCCACTGAGCCACCCAGGCGCCCCGTCACAAAGCATTCTTAAAATTTCTATCTAAATACATCACCATCTACTGTACTGTGATGTCTGACTTGGCAACATTTGAATTTTATTACAGTTTGGTGGAGTTTATCATAGGCCCCAATAATCTGATGGCTGTTCTCTAATGAGTCCGCCACAATAACTTCATGAATCTCACGTATGCAGTAACACTGAGCCACTGCCTCGGCCCTCAGTTCTTCGGAGAACAACCCTTTCCTCAACGACCTCCTTGCCAGGGTGAATAAAAGTCTGAGAGACTTCTTTCTTACTCAGAGCTTAGTCAGCCAAGGGATGACTGGGAAACTCGTTACATGGTATTTATCAAGGTCTCTGATTATACTGTCATCTGGTGCTTGTGAGATTCCATGGGTTGGAAAATGTTTCCAGAGACATGTGTCTCAGAATGCTAATATACAGTAAGCCAAAAATACCAAATAACAAAAAACCCCAACTTATTTCAGAATGGAACTCTAAGAAGTATTTAAATCAAACAGGTTTCTTTACTGCAGCTCTTCTCAGAGAGTTTAATGGGTACTGGGACTCTTCAAGAAGAGGCTGGTATGTGCAGCCTTCCCAAATTAAATTTTTTAGAGACATCTGTTCTCTAAAAACACATTTGGGATTGCCTGAGAGACCTTGTAAGCTTATAGTGATTTCATTGTCTCAATGAACTCTTTACTGACTAATGACTCACCTCAGGACATAAGGAGTCCCCTGAATTCCATAATCAATCTAAGACAAATAAAGATTTCTACCTTCCACTTTTGTGGTAAACACTATTGACATAAGCCAGTGTCACATGCCAGTCGGAGAATGTGATGACTGCCTGAACCGAGAAGCTGGGCCATGAGCCTAAGAAGAGAAGAGATGCTAGAGCCCGCTATAGGTGGGGCTCTGGTCAGCAAAACTGTGTTCACAAAAAGTACTCTTAAATGTGGGAAAAATCCAGAAACTCAGGACCACACAAGACAACCATAACACAAAGGAGAGCCCCCGAGATTTAAGGAAAGTTCTGTATCATACTGAGCTGTAGGCACGTAACATTCTTTCTCTTACGTTGGTCACTCTAAATAAATTAATCCCTAGTAACTGAGATACTTAGTTGCTGAACTGAAGAGAAGAAGGTACAGAGCTATCACATGCAATTCTGATCTCTATGACTGTATCTAGAGGATACAAAAAGAAAAAAAAAAAAAAGATAGGATCTGAGATCCAAATCTTCCTCACTGAAACCCTGTATTACAAAATTGGATTTTGCTCTTTTTTTCTGTGATGGACGGCTTCTGCCTTCTCGGAACTCCAGTTACCCCAAGAGCCAGGCCCACATCATGCTGCTTTAAATGATTCCAGGCACATGTCGTTCTTAGAGTTTGTAAGTTCCTTTAATGGAAGGACCATCCTGTATTGATCTTTGGATTCCTAACTCAATAGCCAGCACATGGAGAAGAATAAAAGTTTATTGTACACGACTACGAAACACTTCCTGCTTTTATATTATATAAGTAGGCGCTGGAGAAACAGAATAAAAAGATGCCACTCTTCAGGAAACATACATAAACCCCTCCCACTTGGCCTCAAACAGACATTTTTTTTTTAAATGCAGAGAAAAGTTATCCTCCTAATTAAAGAATTTAAGCACAATGTGGATAGTTTCCTATAGTTAAACAAAGCCTTATCCGGTTTCATGATGGGAGTCCTGAATCTTTGTCCGAATCTTATATAACATCTATTTAAAATTTTAGATTTTCATGATTCACATTATGCCTTCCTACCAGGTTGCAGGTCTCACTAAACAACCAAATACTGGCCAAGACCTCTCTTCGCCCTCTAACGGTGCTGGTTGAAGCTTTCCGATGGCCTTAATACTGCTCCCCATTCCTCCTCCAGTTCTACCAGTGGCCACAGCTCTTACTTCATTTCCCACGGCCATCCTACTCCAGCTTTAGGGGCTCACTGGCCCACCTCGACAATGTTGGCCGAAGTACGGACACACGAGCCTTCTTCTGGCTTCCTCAGATTCCTGACCACCACAGACCTGAAGGAAAAAGACGAGCCCCCACAACCACACATGGTCGTTCCTCCCCTACACCACGGTCGTCCACAGCCCCTTGTCTCTGAGCCCCCGCGGTTGCCACACAGTCTGCCCTACATGCTCTTCCTTTTCTTCTCTGCAAACCCCTACTCATTAGTTTAATTCCAACTAAAGTTTTACTTCTCGTCTGTGGCCCTTCTCCATCACTCCTCATCCCCTGAGAGTCGATCACTCCCTTCTTTGTGCCCTCGCTCTACTCTGGTTTAACCCACCATTACGGCATCTGTAACACAGGATGGTATGTATTTATTGATACGTCTGTCTCCTCTACCTAGAATAAAACCGAAGGACAGGCACATGTCATATTCATTTTACATCCCAGTGTCTAGTATTTTGCCACTGTTTTTCACTAAGCAATTCATTCACTCATTCATTCACTTATCCCATCAGCACTTATTGTTGATCTACGGCGTCAGGCACTCCTCAGGGAAAGAGAGGTGCCTAGGGCAGAAAGGATCCTAGCTTGCATGGAGCTCACATTCTAATGAGAGGAGACATCAGATCCAAACACTAACCTGTGAACAAATAAGACGCTTCTAGAATGAGACAGAGAGAGCGCGGGGATGGGGGTGGAAAGAACTTTGGATTGGTGGTAGGGATGGTTTACTGACAAGGTGATTCTAAGCTAAGGCCTCAGTGACAGAAAGGAGAGCCGTATAGGGCTCTAACAGCTACACAGGCAGAATGAACAGCATTCTCACTGAATGAAAGCAGAGAGAGGACAAAAGAAGCATATAAACACTGGCCTACAAAGAAAAGGTTTCCATTTCAAATAGGTAAAATGAACCCAGGACTCAGGGGTCTCAGTGACATTTTAATTCCCAAAGGTTGGCATATTTTTGCCAGTACCCTGCCTGGGATCCTCACCCCTGGCTCTCAACTTGCCTCCCTATCCAAGGTGCCATCTTATAATCTTCCATTTCTAGACATCATGGTTCTCAATGTGCTCTCAAGTGGGTATTCTTTTTTTATTTAAATTTATTTTTTTTTATTATGTTGTGTTAGTCACCATACAGGACATCACTAGTTTTTGATGTAGTGTTCCATGACTCATTGTTTGCCTGTAACACCCAGTGCTCCATGTAATACGTGCCCTCCTTAATACCCACCACCAGGCTAACCCATCCCCCACCCCCGTCCCTTCTAAAACCCTCCGTTTGCTTCCCAGAGTCCATAGTCTCTCATGGTTCATCTCCCCCTCCGATTTCTCCCCCTTCATTTTTCCCTTCTCCTAACGTCCTCCATGCTATTCCTTACGCTGGTATTCTTAACCTGGGCTCCATGGACAGGCTTTTGCAATTGTATGCAAAATTTTTATAGATGCTAATTTTTCAGAACAAAGAATTTAAAGCTTTCTCAAAATAATCTCACATCTCCAAAAAGGGTAAAATGAACTTGTCTAGAGCAAGAGTGAAAGGACCTCATATCTCAAGGAACACCTACCTTTTTATCCTATATATAACGGCGTGGTTTTGAAAACACAAAACCAAACAACCACCCCAGTGTGTCTACGCAATGAGAATGACACATGGCCTTGAAGTATAGGGCAAGTAAGAAAAAAAAATTGGACTGAATGGGGAGACTGAGCATGGTAATCGGCTTCATTTAACAACCTTTAAAACTACTTCTTGAGGAGGACCTGGGTGGCTCAGTCAGTTAAGCATTTGCCTTCAGCTCGGGCCATGATCCCAAGATCCTGGGATTGCGGCCCTGCATCGGGCTCCCTGCTCAGCAGGGAGTCTGCTTCTCCTTCTCCCTCTGCCTGTTGCTCCCCTTGCTGGTGTGCTCTCTCTCTCTCTCTCATGAATAAAAAAAATCTTAAAAAAAAAAACCAAAACCAAAAAACCTACTTGCCAAGAATGGGCACATAAGTCACTGCACTGGATATTGATGAGTCAAGATGAGAGTTCTTGCTCTCAAAGAGTTAATGGTGTACGTCAGAGGCAGAAATAAGAAATAAATGAGAACCAAGGAAGGGAGGGAATGTGTACAGAGAGCTCAGGATCTGAGAAGAGTCTGAGAAGTCTTCAGAAGGAAGAATATTTAGGGGCGCCTGGGGGGCTCAGTCCGTTAAGCAACTGACTCTTGGATTCAGCTCAGGTCATGATCTCAGGGTCGTGAGATCAAGCCCTAAGTGGGGCTCTGCAGGGTCTGCTTGGGATTCCTTCCCTCTTCCTCTCCCTCTCCTTCTCAAGCCCTCCCACCGCTTGCGTGCAGGCTCTTTTTCTCCCTCAAATTAAAAAAAAAATGTATAATAAAAAAAAAGAAGGAAGAATATTTGAAGTAATTTTACAAGAAGTAAGTATTTCATCAGGTTTGGTAGACAGAAGTAGGTTGCCAGTAAGGAGAATACATTTTGGATGGAGGAAATGGTACAGATGAAAGAACAGGCTAAGAAGTATCATTTTTTTCTAAGAAGACAATGAAACTAAATCAGGAAACGGAGAGTGTGGATGGGGCACAGCCCCTCTGCGTAGCCAGGCCCTACTACTTCTAAGGAAACATGAGTCAACAGGTGGTAACTTCATGTACATGAAAAATGTAAAAGCTTAGTAGAGGAATAGGTAAAAAGAGAGGAAAATAGATATCTATTCCGGATATAGCCTTTTTAAAAAAGATTTTACTTTCAAGTAATCTCTACACCCAATGTGGGGCTCGAACCCACAACCCCGCACGAGATCAAGAGTCATGCGCTCTCCTAACCGAGCCAGCCAGGTGCCCCTTTTACTGATATGGCCTTAAAGTGAGTGCACAGAAGAGGCTAGATGCATTCTTTCCCTATTTCACTTTCAGAAGTTGGGAGGAAAATTAAGCCTAGATGTTTGGAATGGTCTGACCATTATATATATATACATAGGTCTGACCTATGTCTAAGATCCGCTAGGCCAGGTTTTACATCTTAGTGCCACAGAAATTAACGAAATGAGTTGTACTGAAATATCACCCTCGCGGCTGCAGTCTTCACTGGCAACTTTGAAAAGAGCTAAGAGAGTCCCCTCAAGGCCTCTCTAGGACCAGTGAGCCCACTGGGGTCTACTCAGATCACATCGCTACTATGAAAACCATACAACAAATTCAACGCAGAAACCCAAAGATTCCCCCAAAGTAGATTCGCTCTTGTTAGGCTGCCTATTTTAGAGATCAACCAGTTACTGGTCTCACGGCTGGGGAATCCTCATCTTGGGAAAACGCAAGTATGAATGAACTGTGGAGGGCAGAAATCAGGCAGCTGAATTTTTACCGAAGCAATGTTAAGTGTGGCAAAACTTGTGACCTCTAGCTCTTTCGTGGAAGTATTGTCCGTCTTTCCTATCTTCCACATGGCCCTATCCGTTTTCCAGCAGCAAAATGGGTTCATCAGTAGGTGTGACTAAACAGTGTCCAAAACTTCCCTCTGGGAATCAAGAAACACCCAGCTGAGCTTTAAAATGGAAATATGAGAAAATGTCATCCTGAGGACTGGGAAAGGGGAAGAGGACACAGGTGTGGTGGAATGTGGGGGAGGAATGGAGAAAGATAAAAAGGCCTTGGGAGGGTACTTGAATTGGCCTGTGATTCAGACATCCTTCCCTGTCTGTGAGATAACCCTGCTAAGAGAGTGAGCCACGGGCCTTAAACTCCAGCAGCCTTCTTCAGGCTCAGACATGACCGGCCCTGATCAGAAATACCATGCTTTTTCAGAAATGATATATGATCTCTCAACAGTGAATCATCCCACAAATTAGGAAGTTGTGATAGTGCTTGCTTATATTTCTAATGATGTGTGGCAATTACACTAAACAGCAATTACGTAGTCTCTTCTCAGGTAGGAAAGACAACAGTGTTGGGCTCTGTCATAATTACAGAATGTTCTTTCATTATTCATGACGGATGTGCAAAATTCAAGTCACACATTCACACTTACAATGGGGCTACTGAAAGCAGCCTGTCTGGAGTGAGGCACTTCACTGGCTCCTTCTCTACTTCCCAGAGCTGAACAGCTCCCAGTAAGATGATTCGAGGATTTACTTCCCAAGGGCCCATTATGAACCGTCCTGCAGCTGGGGGCCCTGGGTTTCGCCATATTGCTGAGGGAGTCGCTCGGAGTGTCAGCGGAATCTTCATCTTCTGAGATTGCTTCCTGGTAGGACTCTAACCTCTTGGCTGAAAGAGAAAAATCACACGGGGTCATTACCTGAGAAGAACTGCTTGCGGGTTGAATATGTCACGCATTTACTTCAACAGCTATCACACATCATCTCCTCCCTTTTCAAATCTGCTCTCCAAACTTCCCTCCCCAGATTCCCTTAATGAACTTACCTTATTGAGAAAAGGAGAAGCAATTAGGAAGCAACTCCCTTCTTATCCCATCAGCAAATCTACCAACCTCTCCACATCTGTATCCAAACTCTGTTTTTACTACTACTACTACTACTACTACTACTACTATTACTACTACTGATAAAGTTTCAAATGCCAAGCTTTCTCTATTTGTAATCTGTCTCCCACCCCGCCAGCCTTCTCAAAGCCTTCACCCTTACAATTCTCCCCTTATGCTGACACCAGTCTCTCCTCAACCAATCTCATGGTTTTCTGTCCCTGTCTGCCCACCGACACTACTCCTGGCAAGGTCACCCATGAGCTCCACATTACCAAATCCAATTATCGCATCTGCCCATATCTTCTCTGCACTCTTAGTAACATCCAACAGAGCTGACTATTCTCTCTGAATGGCTCTTTTGGCTTTTCCGGCACCATGCATACCTGTTTTTCCTCCTACTTTAATGGCTGTTCCTTCTTAGATTCTCCTGCTGTCTTCTCTTCAGCTCTCAAATACCAGGTTGCTGCAGGAACTCTTTCCCTCCTCCACCTATATACTCTTCCTTGGTCATGTCACCTGGTCTTATATTTGAAATATCATTTCATATGCACCTGACTTCAAAACCTGTAACTTCAACTCCAATTTCTAATTGGAATCCAGACTCCTATATATATCTAACTCTCTACTTGATACTTCCAGCTGGATGTCTAATGGACTCTTCAAGCAGATATCCGCATAGCTCACTCTCTTACCTTTCTCAAGTCTCTTATCACATCCCTTGACAGCAAAAACATGCCAGATACAACAACCACACTATTATAAATCCTACTGCAGCACTTAACACCATTTAAACACTATAGATCTTATTTTTATTTTTTTGAAACATCCACTAGAATATAAACTCCTAAAAAGAGTCTATTTTGTTAATATATTAACATGTTAATATGATGATATTCCCAGAGCTGTATTTACTAATGCTCAGTAAATATTTGTTGACTAAATAGATACCTTAAATCTGATATAGCTAAAGAAGAACTCTTCCTCACTTCTCCCTCAAACTTACTCTTCCTCTGGCCTTTCCCATCTTTGTAGACAGGACCTAACTATTTATCTAGCTACTTATGCCAAAAATCTAGGAGTCTCCTTGATTCTCCTGGTCCTCCCCAGCCCCCATATGCAAAGCATCACCAATAGCTATCTATTATTTATCCAAAATACGTCTCAAATTTCTCAAACTCTCTCCATCTTCATTACCTTAGTCCAAGCCACCATCACCTCCCAACTGGGCCAGTGCAAATAGCCTCATAACTGGTCTCCTTGCCCCTTTGCACTCCATTCCTCAACCAGTAGCTAGAGTGATCTTCCTAAAACATAAAGCAGAGCAGATTACGCATGCACAAAATTTCCCTTATGTTGGCTTATATAGCTCAAAATGATCTGACCTCGGCTGACTTCTTTAACATTCTTGCCCCTTTTTCTTCCACACTTCTCCACAGTCCAGCCTCACTGGCTTTCTTTTCTTACTTTGAAAACTGCCAAGCTCATTTTATCCTGAGAGCCTCTATACTAACTAGCTGCTGCCTCTAACTGGTAGGTTTTTGCACCTGAACTTCAAGTGTGTTATTCAGATCTAAGCTCTAAATATTAGAGAGGCCTTGCCCCCCTACCCAATCCAAAGTGCCTTCCAATTATTCTGTATCATAACAATGCATTTTAATTCTCTGGAAAGCACTTTTCATTATTTTTTTCTTGATTTAAGAATTAATTTATTTGCATCTATTTTCTCCAGTAGAAGCTCTTTGAGAACAGGGTCCTTGTCTGTCTTGTTTATCATGATAACCAGTGTCTAGAATACAGAGTAGACAATCAATAAATATGTACTTGTTGAATTGCTAGCTCTCTGTATTCAGCCAAGTCTAGTTACTAAATATAGAGTATGGCTTTGGCAAGTTAATTTATAAAATAAAGAATATCTGCATATCCTGTTTAATAGTCTTTATCTGGGATCAAGGGAAAGTTGTGGGGTAGGGACTTAACATTTATTGAGGACCTCCTTTCCATCAGGCATCTGTCTAGGTTCCTTTACAAACGTCTACATCTTCCCTTTTCATCTTGAACGTAATGCTACCAGGTAGGAACCATCACTGCTCCACTTTATAGCTAAGAGAGGCTAAGATCCAGACAGATCTTTGACCAGGGACATGGTCTTCTGACCATGGTTAAATAGCTAGTTGGGGGCAGAGCTGGGATATGAATTTAGATCTTCCTGACTCCAAAGCCAGTACATGTATCCACTACTTCTATCTCTTTAGCAGTCATCAGTATTCAGAGATTCTCAACAAGGGGTGAATATGTCCCCCCAAACATTTGACAATGCCTGCACACACTTTGGTTGTCACAACTTGGGCAGGAGTGCTACTGCCATTCAGTGGGCAGAGCCCAAGGAGGCGTCTAAACTTCTTAGAAGGCACAGGACAGCCGCCATGATGAAGAATAATGCAGCCCAAAATGTCAAGAGTGCTGAGGTTGATAAGTCCTTGAACAGCTAAAGAAATTTACTGGTATGTGATACCATTTTTAAAATAAATAATTACAGGGGTGCCTGGGTGGCTCGGTGGGTTAAGCCTCTGCCTTCAGCTCAGGTCATGATCTCAAGGTCCTGGGATCGAGCTCCACGCCGGGCTCTCTGCTCAGCGGGGAGCCTGATTCCCCCTCTCTCTCTGTCTGTCTCTCTGCCTGCTTGTGATCTCTCTCTGTCAAATAAATAAATAAAATCTTTAAAAAATAAAAATAAATAAAATAATTACAGTATTACAAAACCTATAGAAACATAAGGGCTATCCTTCATGAAGTTCTTCTAGCCATCATTAGGGAAATCAGTCACCATGCAATTGTGTAATTACCATAATGCCAGATAGCTCAGCCCTTAGGACGGGACAAACTTGTTCAATAAATAGCACTGAAGAACACATGGGGTAATCTTGAATCATTTCGTAAAAAAAGATGAGAAGGAAATAGACCAGTAAAGTTACAAATTTGATTCAGAAAACAAAGCTGCTGGAGTAATACTTGTAGACTCTGAAAACTTCTCAACAATTGGGCATGAGAAGGAAAATCATATTACCATATTGGTAAAAAAAAAATCTACCCAAATGATCATGAAGATTTTCATATGTCTCCTAAAGCTGGCTCTAATTAGTTCCATGAATGCCTCAGAGTGGGGCAGGAATCCTTGCCTTCCAACTCAAAGGAGAAAATACAAAGTATGTAGTCTTTCCTTTGACTCAAGGTAGGTATTGGATTAGATACTAGGTCAACTACTTTATTTCTCCTTCTTATTTAATCTCTCATCTTCTCTTCCGACTCCCCCTTCAAATAGCTGATAACCTGTTCATGGCCCATTATTTATATTTATTTGCTATTTGGAAGAAGTCAGCAAGAGTCTATGGAACAAAAAGTTTACCACACTTTTCAATGTGCTCCCCAAAGGGCCAAAACCAAAAATGAACGCACAGCATGCTCATGGATTTCTCCCAACTATATCAACCCCATATCCGCCAAACATTGGCTCTGAACTAATCCCCCAAACATTTCCAGCATCCCAACTTTGACCTGTTATAAACAGCATGCCCAGCTAAGCTTCGTCCAACTGTATCATCCACATATCCTTGATACACAAATCTTTTCTTCTAAACTAACTCCCTGTGCATTTCCAGCATTCCAAAAATTTCTTGCCCGATATCCTCTAGGCCCCAAACCTTGATCAGTGCTAAATTCACCTCCTACACTGACTGCTGAAAATCAAAACAGTATGCAACAAGAACACCAGACTTTAATCTTAACGACACTCACATATTTTTACATTTCCATGTCTGTCTTCCACACTGGACCATGAGCTTCCCAAAAGATCCATCTATTTATTTTGAAAACTATAACTACAACCACAATAGCAGCTCTTACTTATAAAGAACTTATTCTGTGCCACGCTCCAAGTGGCTTTTCATGAATTACCTTCATGAATAATACTGATCCTCTTTATTGAGGCCCAGAGAAATTAGATAACTTGCCCAGAGTCACTCAGCTTGTAGGCAGTAAAGATGGGAATCAGACTCAGGAGGCCAGAGTCCAAAATCCTTGTTCTTGGAAACAGCTATGGGCTACTACTGTATAGATCACATTCACAAACTGTGCATCATAAAGGCACTCCCTAGACAAACTGAAATTGAGAAACATTCTACAAAATCCCTAAACAGCGCCCTTCAGAACTAGGGTCATCCAAAAACAGAAAGCTTGAAAAGCTGTCAAATCTAAGTCACTGTCACATGGTCTCCTGGATGGGATCCTCAAACATAAGAAGAAAAAAATGAAGAAACCTGACTAAAGTATGGATTTCAGTTAATAATGACGTCAATGTTATTTCATTACTTATGACAAATGTATTATACAACTAATCTAAGATGTTAACGACAAAGGAACCTGGATGGGGGGGGGCACAACAGAACCCTTAATAGCATCTGCAAATCCTAATAATAGTCTACACTAAAAAATTATTTTAAAAAAAGACACCCTCTTTCAGTAATCTTTTAAAGATGCACACAAATCACCTGGGAATATTGTTAAATGAAGATTTTAATTGAAGCTTTAAAGACAGGCTGGAGAATCTGCATTGTTTTTAATACCCACCCAGATGTTGCTGCTGCTGCTGAGTCCAAGGACCAAATTTCTAAGCTACAATTTTTTAATTTTATTTTTTTAAGTTTATTGATTTTATTTTATTTTTTTTAAGTTTATTGATTTACGTAATCTCTATACCAAATGCGGGGCTCAAATTCACGACCTTGAGATCAAGAGCCACACGCTCTTCCAGCTGAGCCAGCCAGGTGTCCCTACGTTGCAAGGTTTTAAAACATCAAATGGTGTTGTCAGATGCGTTTAGTTCAAATGCATACGTGCACGGGGCTCTTTCCTAGCAGCAATGTTCTTTACGGAAAGATTGCCTAGGCAAATCTTTTTTGTCCACAAATCCTGAAGAGTTAACTAGCTTTCATTTCAGTGAACATCATATGTCTCAGCATTAAATTCTGGAGAGAAGTAACCCCTACTATTCCCTCCTTTATCAATCAGAGTGTGTATGTACATGTCCTTGTTTTTAAACCATTACAGAAAGGATACCCGGAACTCTGGATGTATCTATGGCAGAGATCTGCTCCCAGGCAAAGCTGGAACCTTCTAGAAGGAGTGCAACACCCATGGAGCACAAAGAGTTCAGTCAGGGTAGCATAGGATTTTTAGTCACTTGGTACCTTCTCTGCATAAGGGGCTACGGAGGAGACGCACTTGCTGAGCCAAGTGTGCAGGCTCAGGGACTGGGATGGGAAAGGGTGGTACTAGCCCTCTTAAATGCTCCTAATACAAAAAACAAGGCAGTGCTTTCCACTATACATTTTGTGAAACATTACTACTATAAGATACTTCTTCAAAACAGGGATCTAGAGTCAAACATTATGGAGGACACAAATCTCACAAATGGGTGTGAAAGTTCAGCTACACCGAGGTGGATTATTTATATAAATTTTGGCAATTATTATAATGCAATATAGCATAGCCTCTAGAAGTATATGGTGCACAAACAGTTCAGTCAGGGTAGCATAGGATTTTCAGTCACTTGGTACCTTCTCTGCCTAAGGTAGAGAAAAGAGAACAGAAAGGTGGTCATGAGGAAGTCTTAAGAAAAATGGTTGTAAAAACAAAAGCACACCATAATGCCATTAAATATATATATACATATATGTATATATATGTATTTATATATATAAAAATGTGTACAAAAAAGACTCAAATGTACAAAAGTGTTAACAGTGGTCCACTCTGGTGGGCATTATTGATGGCTTTTAAATTTCCTTCTTTTAGCTTATCTGAAATTTTCTACAATATTGTTTTTGTAACAAAAATACACTGAAGAAGATGAAACAATGCAGAGTATCGTCATATCCAATATGAATAGCTATTTTTTATATTTCTATAGTGATTATGCAATAAATATCCAACATTTTATCCCTCACGTTCACAGGTAACAAAACCCAGCTTAAAAAATACATGTGCCTAGGAGGGTGCCTGGGTGGCTCAGTCAGTTAAACATCTGCCTTCGGCTCAGGTCATGATCCCAAGATCCTGGGATCCAGTCCCACATTGGGCTCCTTGCTCAATGTGGAGCCTGCTTCTCCCTCCACCTGCTCTGCTGGCTGCTCCCCCTGCTTGTACTCTCACTCTCTGACAAATAAAGAGATACCATCTTTAAAAAAAGAAGATTCTTCCTCTCCATCTACCCCTGCCCCAACTCATGTGCAAGTGCTCCCCCAATGAATAAAATCTTAAAAATATATATACACATATATGTATGTATGTATATATGTATGTATGTGTACCTGGGAGAAATTACAGTTATATTTTTCAAAATTTTGGGCCAGGTTTAACACTATTGACAGGAATAATAATATTCATATAATATTCGTAATCTTATTAATATTCATAACTGACAAGATTTAATAAACATAAAAATTCTGACAAGTAGAAACACCCTGAGACCATGCTAGACAGAATTCTAAGATGGCCCCCAAGTTTCTGGTCCCTCTGACCAGAACATACCTTCTGGGTACTATGCGGTTTCACTTTTGTGATTCACTTATGTTCTATGGAAACCGTGGAAAGATTTGCAGATGTGACCAAGCAGCTAAACAGCTGAATCTGAGTTAATCTAAAAGACTATCCTAAGTAGATATGATCTCATGAGGTAAAAAGAAGAGTGACAGTACTTCCCTTAAGTCGGAGAAATTCAAAGCTAGAGATTGGGCTGCGGCATTAAGGAAGCAAACTACGACGCTATGGAGAGGCTACATGGTAAGAAACATGGGCCACCTCTAGGAGCTTGAAAGAGTCCCAGCTGACACTAAATTTCAGCTTGGTGACAGACCCTGAGGGGGGATGCCACCATCCCACACCCAGGCTCCAAGCCCCACAAAAGCCATGAGACAGTATATTTGTGTTGTTTAAGGTCACTAAATTTGTCGTAATTTGTTATGTGACAGTAGAAAACTAATACAGCGATAAATGCAGAAGCAGGAAAATACTCATCACACATAGAAGGATAATATCACAGGGACAAATTATTTAACATTCAGTTCAATACAAGTGCCCAAATGAACACGGACAGTGGCCACAGACAACCTAGACTGAACAACGAGCTGAATGCCAGCCCTGCCTTAATAGATAAAATCTTCCTACAAAATAGGAAAAGGAAATGATCACTTTACAAAGGAAATTCAAAATGCCAATGAACACATAAAAAGTTAAGCATCTCATTGCTAATCAGAGACAAATTAAGGCAATGAAGTGCTGAGTCGACAAAAATCACACAGATTAAGAGTAACTTCATCCCATTATGGCTGGTGTGAAAAGCGGGTATTGTTTTCCTGGGTGGTAGGAATGTAAATTAGTACAATATTTTAGAGGTAAATTTTGTAGGATCTATAAAAATTTTATATGTGCATTCCTCTGGAGCCAATAATACCACTTCTAGAAAGGTATCTTATAAAAATGATATGTACAAACATGTATGTACAAAAATGCATACTACATGATGAATTTTCTTTTACATATCACAATCTTTAATTATGTTTCCTTGCCTCAAACTCTAAAAGCTACAAGAGATCAAGGAACTTGTGCCACATATTAGGGGCTCACAAAATTTATGTTGAATGAGTAAGTAATAATTGAGTAAGTTCACTGAAAGTATTTTTATAATAGCAAAGTGAGCCTGACCACATACAGTGCAATATCATGCACTTAATGTTAAATTATGAGCTCACTCAGAAAAAAAATCCATGAGATAGTGTTGAATAAAAGAAGCAAACCGTAAAAAGAAATATTGTAACTGTTCTAACTAAAAGGGAAAATGTGCAAATCGTATGTTCACATATAAAAGAATACAGAGAGTTATATATTCATCAAATTGTTAATGGTGGTTAACCTCTAGAGAGTAAGGTTTTTAATTAGTTATGGATAGTTCTCAGAAATATTTTCATAAGAGTGCATATTCCTTTTGTAAATAACAAAATTAATGTAGTTCAATTCTTTAAAGAAAGCTTGCCATTTGTATTATTTACTTCCTTAGCCTCAGAAGTTTAGCTCATTATATTTATTCTTAAACTATGTGTTCTTAACCAAGAATCGATAGATATTTAGGGGCTAAAGGATGATGTGATGGGTTAGGGGGAGGATGTACTCCTCCCTTTGGAATTATTTTCAAAATATTTCTTACGGAGATTCAGTTGTTTCATTAGATTCAAAATATTTCTTAGGGAGGTGGTCATAGTTTCATTAGATTCTCAAAGTATCTATAATACTCTATTTTCACTGTACCTCATCTCCAACCTCCTACTGCTATTAGTAATTTCCTTCCCTTTTGAAGAAACTATGGCAGTAGACCCCTTAACTCTGACCTACTAACTTTTGAAAGCACAATGAAGCTTAATGCCTCTTTTGATGAGGTATAGTACCCGTATGCTAGAATTATCAAAGCTTTAACTGGGTGCCAAAAACGACCAATCTTAGGGTTGGTTTTCACAGAAATCCAATACTCACCATTTTCTTCATGGCAGTAATCGAAGCCTGCCACACTACATCTTCGGAAAACCATCTTATTCTCAGTAAGAGTTCCTGTCTTATCAGAAAAGAGATACTCAATCTGTCCAAGATCCTCGGTGATGTTCAGGGCTCGGCAATGAACAGTGGAATCCATTTTCTCATTGTAGAAATCCACATCACTTTGAATAAAATATATCTGTCCAAGCTTCACGATTTCAATGGAAACATAGAGTGAAATGGGAATCAAGACCTAAGAGGAACCAAATAATTTAAACAATGTTAGGGGAAAAGGAAGTCTGAGAAACCAAATATAGTTGGGTAAGTAACAAAGATCTTAAAATTCTATGATGACCTCAACAGAAATTACCTGTAACAAAATGATCATGGTCCAAAACATATAGAAGCCTGCCAACACTGGTGATATGACATGTCCGTCAGGGTCAGGGATATTAAAAAACATTGTGTTTTCATATCTACTCAACCAGATTCCATGACCTTTCAAAAAACACAAAGACATGAAAAGGATGGTACATATGTATTATGTAAATATAAAACTTCATTCCTAAAGAGGAATAAGAGTATTTATTTTGGATGAACACCAATTGCTTATTTCTGAAAACAAAATGAAAAGCAAAAGGCTCCACATTCTCCTGTCTCGGTCTCTCTTCAAATCTCTTCCCAGGTCCCTTTCCTACTGTGGCCACGTGTAACTGGCTATAATCAACATTAATGCCTTTCAGGTCTCAAAATGAGAAAGATAAATATGTGAGGGAAACTATTATTGGCAAATGAAAATCTTCTTTGCAGAAGTCAAATATTCATAAATATTTTGAAAATAAAATACTTTTAAATAAAGATCTTGCTGAAAAGAGGTCAGTATACAAAAATCTTATTTTACCTACCCAATGCACCAGTTAAACACATCACAACCAAAAGTAGGACACACCAGAGGACATCTGTATTTGCTCTTCTTTCTAATTTGCTGCGCTTATACCTTGGGCCACTGTTGTTCAGCATTGCTTTGGTTTCATGGCCTACACAGGTAACATGTCAGAAAATATGCAAATTAAAGCCAGATAGCAAGTATCATGTTTTTAAATCTCTGTGACAGATAATTTAATAAAGAGTAGTTGCATAATATATTTTGCTAATTTAGTTTGCTTTTGCGATCCATTTAGAAAAACAGAGACCAAGGATTAAGCTTATCAAGACAAAATTTCCTTTCTGCTTTTGTAGACTGCATTCTGAATAAACGGAAAATGTCATCTTGAAGAAAAACACAGAGGAGACAACCGTGAAAATGAGAAGTGTCACTAACCTGCGTAAACTACAATGCCCGCCACGGCCTCCGTGTTTCTAATGGTGCATCCTCTAAGTAGTAAATTTTCTTTACTGAGACCCACGCGTTCTTTGTTGGAATGTTCTCTATAAGAGAGCACAGAGATTCATTTTTACATAGTAAAACTAGGGGGAAAATAAATAGCAAACATGGGGATGCAAAAATAAAAATCACGGATTTTGAGTTTTCTTGACTAGAACCAGTGTATTCAGTAGAGCAGTTCACAAAAAAGGTTTCAAATCTCTGGGCCATTTGTTTTTGTTATTTTGCTTTGGCTCAGAGAAAGATGCAAAAAGTTTCAATTATTTTAATTTGGCTCAGAGAAAGATGCAAAAAGTCTCAATTACCATTGTTTTCCATTATTCACCGATTGTCAACTTTTATAAAAACTCAGAAATACTCCAAATAAGTAACTGTTACTGAAGTACAAACAGTATTTCAGGTAACTTAGTAACAGACAAAGGAAACGTTCTTGATAGGATTAGGAAATTACCATTTTCGACCCGGATAGAATCAAGGACTGTTCTAGGCCATGGTAACCCGTGGCTGCTAAAATCATTAGGTGACAGACTGATGAGGAATTATAATGAAAGGATAAGGCAGAGAACACCAATCTTAACAGAACTACCAATGAGACAAGGGACATCACAGGCCTCCAGATGGTATGGAACAGATGTCTCCAAAGGATCCTAATCAAGCCTCTGTAACAGAAAATCGACCTAGAGTCTGTAGCGTCAAGAGATCTGTGAAGACTTTGAAATTGTATGCAATATTTCCTGCGTGCATGTATATGTGTACATCTACGTCTATCTCTGTAGAAATAGAAACTATTTCTTTCATCAGATTTGAAAGTGCCCCTGGAACCCTCTTACACTGTTGGTGGGAATGCAAGTTGGTGCAGTCACTTTGGAAAACTGTGTGGAGATTCCTTAAGAAAT
The DNA here is from genome assembly GCA_004024625.1 of Mellivora capensis. Taxonomy (NCBI): domain Eukaryota; kingdom Metazoa; phylum Chordata; class Mammalia; order Carnivora; family Mustelidae; genus Mellivora; species Mellivora capensis. The sequence continues at coordinate 42,904 of PISX010005773.1, read as the reverse complement.
TAAAAATAGAGCTACCCTATGACCCTTCAATTGCACTACTGGGTGTTTACACCAAAGATACAGATGCAGTGAAAAGAAGGGCCATCTGTACCCCAATGTTCATAGCATCAATGGCCACAGTCGCCAAACTGTGGAAAGAGCCAAGATGCCCTTCAACAGATGAATGGATAAAGAGGATATAGTCCATATATACAATGAAGTATTATGCCTCTGTCAGAAAGGATGAATACCCAACTTTTGTATCAACATGGATGGGACTAGAGGAGATTATGCTGAGTGAAATAAGTCAAGCAGAGAGAGTCAATTATCATATGGTTTCACTTACTTGTGGAGCATAAGGAATAACACAGAGGACACTGGAAGAAGGAGAGAAGAGAGTTGGGGGAAATTGGAGGGGGAGATGAACCATAGAGACTGTGAACTCTGAGAAACAAACTAAAGGTTTTGGAGGGGAAGGAGGTGGGGGGTTGGGTGAGCCTGGTGGTGGATATTAAGAAGGGCACGTGTTCCATGGAGCACTGGGTGTGGTGCATAAACAATGAATCTTGGAACACTGAAAAAATAAGATTAAATTTCAAAAAAAAAAAAGGAAAGAAAGAAAGTACCCCTGGACAGTTTACAGGAAGTCAGAGGGCCAGAAAACAATGCTCACCACCACCACAAGGATGCAGTCTGCCAAATCTAAGTGCAGTAAACCGCAGGTGAAATGAGCTGGCTTATTCAACAAATGGATGGCAAGGGGGCACAGGGAGAAGCAGGGAGGACTCAACTCAGAGAGAAGACAAGCAGCTCAGTCTAGAAAGGGGTACATTCTACAAGCTAACTGGCCTAATTTCTTGGGAGGAAAAATTTAGAGACATGTCAACCAAATGAAATGGGCAGACCTTGTTCTGATCCTGGTTAGGATATCTAACAAAAATTTTTGATATCTAGGATATCAAAAAAATTTTTGATATCAACAAACAATTCTTTTGAGATAACTGGGAAAGTCTGAACAAAAACTAAGTATTAAATGATAACAAGAAATTGTTCTTAGTTAGGTGTGATAATGATGTTATGGCTCTGGTCCTTTACTACTATGTATTCATAATGAAGTATTTACAGTGAAATGCAAATAGGGAAGAAATAGGAAGATAATTAAAACAAAGTTGGCAGAATTATGAAATAGTTAAAACTGGGTGAGAGCCTGTGGGTGTTCATTATATTTTGCTTCCGGCTTCTGCATGCTTGAAATGTTCTGCAATAAGCAATTTAAAAATTATCAAAGTAATTAGTTGATTAAGTTACAATAGTGGCAAAAATACAGAGAAAAATAACTGGAAACTTTTTTTAAATAAGCAAAAAGTAATGTATTTCACCTATTTTGAAAATGCCCTCTTAATTTCAGCATTAAAATTAGACTGTTTTCTAAGCAATATACTTCAGTCAGTAAGTTGTTTCTTTTTTCTTACATACAGGAAAATTGTTATCTGGAATTACAGGGAAAAGGAAATAACTCTTCAAAGGTTTCATACCACAAAGGACAAAGAAACTCGATTTGTCCCTTCACTCCCGTAATTTGTAAACATCTTATTTTAAAAGATGTTTACATTCTTTCATGCATGTGGTTTTATGTACAGACAACCAGAGTCATAGTCAGGGTCAGTAGTGTCCTTGGGCTTAATTTAATTCTACTTCCTGGTTTTACAGATGAAAAATTTCAGTCCCAACATTCACATTTCCATTTGTATTCCCAGGCGAGGACCACACAATCCTCATCAATCTAGGATTCATTATCCCCAGAAACTTCATAGGAACCGACTTAACATACACAAGCATTTCCAAAGTTTCTCAGTAAGATTTTAGATTTTTTTCCCCCGGGATCTTTATTTTTCACCATTACATCACTCTAGGTTACTGTCATTAGATCAAAGCCCAACTCCTATCCTAACTGTGTCTGCCCAGCATTAAACAGGCCCTTCCCTTGACAGGTATATATTTGGCACTTATGATGTGGGACCTTTGGACTCTATATGAAGCACTGACTGTCCACACAGAGCTCTCATCCATTGAAGAAGCTAGATTATATCTGCCACATGTCCAGCACTCCCACTCAGATGCTGGGGACAGAAAAACACACACAATCTTGGCTCCTATGATATAAGGGGAGGTGATTGACAGAGAAATATGTAAGGGTAATACAATTATTATAGATATTATTATGAAAGGAACCTGAAATTCAGTATGTACTGTGGGCACAAATAGGGAGACTGTCAGTTCTGCCTGAAAGTAAGACTGGGAAAGTCACCATATGAAAGTGAGCTTAAGCATCTCAATTTTGGTTGATTTTAGAAAACAAACCACAGAGCAGGAAAAGGATAAGGAGCTAGTCTGGTAGATAAAAATAATTCCACATAAAATCATTGTATCTACCTGGGCTGACTCATTCAATGTTTCCCTGCAAGTTGCAGAAGCCAGCTTTCAGTTGAGGTGTTAACAGAGCAGACCCAGGGAAGTCCAATCACTGAGGGAGGGAGAGGAAGCAGGGAGCCATCTTTTGGATGGGGATTCCAAAAGGAAAGGCAATTCCAGTAGTCAGACCAGGCTAATCAGAAAGTAAGGCACCACACCTGAAGCAGACCGATATCAGAGGAGCCCATCACGAATGGAAAAACCAAAGAGCAGGCAAACACGGCATCAGGGAATCTGGAGGCAAGTGATAACTGGAGAGTCAGGAGGTTACTGGGGCCCTAGAACTAGGGAAGGGCTCTGCGGCAAGACTGAGTACCCACAACAGCAAATGATGTTCCAATGTGTCTTGTAAGAAAAAAATCATGCCCGACGTGGATGAAGAAAGACTGACAAGGTAGACTAGGACTCCAGTTTCAGAAATTTGGTTAAGGCGCTCACTCACTCATCTGCTTCCCATCACTATAAATTAGCTTTTATTTTTAAGAAATTATATAAATCAAGTCATGTAGTATATATTCTTTTCCACCTGGCTTCTTTCACTGATGAGCATGGTATTCTGAGATGCACCCACGCTGCTGCGTGTATCACCAGTGAATTCCTTTTTGCTGAGTAGTATTACGCGGTACGGATATCCAATTCATTCATCCATGCGCCTGCTGAGGGGCATCTGGGTTGTTTCCAGTTCTGGACTCTCACTAGTAAAGCTGCTATGAATATTTGTGTGCAGGTTTTTGCATGAAGAAATGTTTTATTTTCTCCTAGCTTACTCCCTAGGAATGGAATGGCCAGATCGTACAGTGGGCATATGTTTAACTTTTCAAGAAACTTCCAAATTGTTTTTTAAAGTGGTTGTACTTTATATGGCCTCACAAGTGGTATATGGGTGTTCTGGTTCCTCTATGTTCTCACCAGCGCTTCTATACTTGGGTCTTTTTAACTGGAGCAGTTGTAGCCCTGTAGTTTTAATGTGTATCTTTTCACATAGCTATTTGTCATCTACATACCTTTTCTAGTGAAGTGTCTGTTCAAACTTTTCCACTGTTTAAAAGACTGTATTGTTTGTTTTCTTATTAGTTTTGAAATGTCTTTACATATTCTGAACACAAGTCCTACATCTGATGCATGCATTACGAATATTCTCCTCCAGTCTGTGACTTATCTTTTCTTTCACCTAACAGTGTCATTGAAGAGAAAATGGTTTTAATTTTGATGAAGTTCTTTTTCATATTTCTTGTCCTTTTCTGGATTGTGCTTTGGGTCCTGTATCCAAAAAATCTTAGCCTAACCTAAGGTATCAAAGATTTCCCTTATGTTTCCTCTTTGTGTAAGGAGTTTCTGATCTTAGGGTTACATTTAACCATAGGCTCCATTTTGGGTTAAGTTTTTTACACAGTGAGAGGTGGGACTTCAAGTTTATTTGTTATAATATGGACATCCAATTGTTACAGCACCATTTGTTGAAAACAGTAATCTTTCTTTCCTAAATCGCTTGTGTACCTTTGTCAAAGGCACATTAATGGATAACAAAAACCAGTTGCCCGTAAATGTGTGGATCAATTTCTGGACTCTATACTCTTCCATTGTCTTCTGATCTGCTGGTCTGTCTTTACGCCAAAACAACACTAACTTGATTATTGTACCTTTATAATAAGTCTTAAAATCAGGTGGTGTTAGCCCTCCCACTCTCTTCTTTTCATAGTTGTTTTAAGTTAACATAGGTCCTTTGCATCCCCATATACATTTTCAGAATTAACTTGTCGATTTCTTTTATTTTTACTTCTATTTTTTATTATGTGATGTTAGTCACCATATAGCACTTCATTAGTTCCCAAAGTAGTGCTCCATGATTCATCGTTCACATACAACACCCAGGGCTCCTTGCAATCTGTGCCCTCCTTAATACCCATCATAGGGCTAAACCGTCCAACCACCCCTCCCCCGCCCCTCTCCCCTCTGAAACCCTGTTTGTTTCCCAGGGACCACAGTCCCTCATGATTCATCACTCTCTCTGGTTCCCCCCCTTCATTTTTCCCTTCCTTCTCCTAATGTCCTCCATGCTATTCCTTATGTTCCACATATAAGTGAAACTATATAATTGGCTTTCTCTCCTTGACTTATTTCATTTTGTATAATCCCCTCCAGTTCCATCCATGTCCATGCAAATGGTGGGTATCTGTCCTTTCTGATGGCTGAGTAATAATATTCCATTGTGTATATGAACCACATCTTCTTTATCCATTCATCTGTTGAAGGGCATCTCGGCTCCTTCCACGGTTTGCCTATTGTGGACGTTGCTGCTATGAATACTGGGGTGCACGTGCCCCTTCTTTTCATTACATCTGTATCCTTGGGGTAAATACCCAGTAGTGCAATTACTGGGTCATAGGGCAGCTCATTTTTAACTTCTTGAGGAACCTCAATACTGTTTTCCAAAGTGGCTCTACCAACTTGCATTCCCACCAATAACAGGGTTCCCTTTTCTCCACATCCTCTCCAACATTTGTTGTTTCCTGCCTTGTTAATTTTTGCTATTGTAGCTGGTGTAAGGTGGTATCCTAATGTGGTTTTGATTTGAATTTCCCTGATGTTGAGCATTTTTTCATATGTCTGTTAGCCATCTGTATGTTTTCTTTAGAGAAGTGTCTGTTCATATCTTCTGCCCTTCTTTTAAAAAAAGACCAAAAAACCACCACCACCACAACAACAAAAACCACCCTAAAACTATGTTGGGATTTTGATTGGGATTAAACTGAATCTACAGATCAATTCAGAGACAAACTGACATCCTAAGAATATTGAGTCTTTCAACCCATGAACAACATATATCTCTCCAACTATTTGGGTCTTTAATTCTTTCCAGCAATGTTCCATGATTTTGAGGGTGCAGGTGTTTCACATCTTTTGTCAGAATTATCCTCAGGTATTTCATTTTTTCTGATGTTATTATAAGTTGTATTTTGAAAATTTTCAATATATGGTTGCTTATTGCTAATATATAGAAATACAATTGATTTCTGTATATTGATGCTTCCTACAACACTGTTAAACTCATTAAATTCTTATACATTTTATCAGATTTTCCACAAAGAACATAAAACCATCTATAAATAAAAGACAGTTTTACTTCATTCTTATTTGATAGCTTTTATTGCCTTTCCTTGCCTGACTGCACCAGCTAGAACCTGCAGCGTAATCTTGAATAAAAGTGGTAAGAGTAAATATCCATGCTTTCCTCCTGATCTTAGGGGAAAAACATTTAAAAGCCTTTAGTCTTGCACCGTTAAGAATGACTCTAACTGTAGGTTCTACATAGATGCCTTTATCAGGTTGAGAGAGTTCCTTTCTATTTCCAGTTTGCAAGAACAGAAGTTAGATTTTGTCAAATGCTTTGTCTACATCTATGAGATTATCAGAAAGATGGTCTTTCTTTTTCAAATTGCTAATTATGGCTTATTAATATGGTGGATTACATCACGTGATTTTCTAATATTAAATCAACTCTGCATTTTTGGGATAGGTCCCACTGGGTAACGATGTGTTATCCTTTTGACATTGTTGGATTCGATATGCTATAATTTTATGCAGAATTTTTACATCTATGTTCATGCAGAATACTGATCTTTCTTTAAATGTCTTTGTATGCTTTGGTATCAGGATAACTCTGGTGTTGGAAATTTTCTCTACCATTTTCTCTTAAGATCACCACTATGAAGCATATCTAATTGTCTCCTCTTAAATTGTTTTCTCTCAGGAAACTGAAGCTTGAAAAGAGTAAATAACTTGGTTCAAAGCATAAAGCACCAAAGCTAGGGCTGAAATCGGGTAAGACCTCAAATTCTAGCATACAAGGGACATACATGCCACGAGATGTCTTCAAAATGAACACTTGTGACTTCCCATACTTTTTCTTACACATGTTCCAAACCCTTGGCTAACTTTTGTCAACCAGAAATATCCACCTGGTACACTAATTCTGCAGGAGGACACTATCCTGTCACCTAGATTACCAGTTCCTTCCAGACACCTCCTTCCAAACACCATGTCTTGGGCTTACTATAGAGATCGTGGAAAACATTCTCACACTACTGACAGAGACTTTACAATTATTTTAAGAACAAGATTTTGTTGTTGTTGTTTTAAAATCATACATAAGTAAATACTTAACTAAATGATTAAGATAAAGCTAAATTAATAGCTAAACACATGGCCTTTGGTGATTTAACTTGGATATACAGACACAAAAATTTTACTGAGTTAATTAAATATAATTGCAATACACAATTTCACTCACACCAAGGAAGGTAAGTCATGTATCACTCACAGATAGCCTCGGAATCTGTTGAGGTCATTGTTTGGACTTTCACATTCTATCTTACTGGAGAATTTCTCTGGATCAACTTCAGAGTCCTAAAAAAAAAAAGATAAGTGAGTATTTGTACATGTAAAATCACAACACAAGAAGAATTCAATGTCAAAAAGATGACATTTTTATGTATACCACTTCATTTTCATTAACCACATATATGAACATTCTGAGCACATATCCCAGCAAACTTTATTTAAAAATTTAAAAATAAGCTGGACACCAGGGTCTTACAAAATTGATATTTAAGTGTTTAACCCTCCCACCAGCCCTTTAAGATAAAACTAAATCATTCTTGCCATAAAATTCATGTCACAAATTACCCAAATGAAGAAAAGTACAGGGATAATCACAAATGACTGAGTGGGACTGGGACGGTCCCAGAACATTCACAGGCATCTACCGTAATAAGAAGGTCTGAATCATACACTGGAATCCATGCAGGACTCTGCAAAGGAGACCTTCTACTCCTACAGCAAACACTCTGTTACACAGAAAGCACCTAAAAGCTGAAGATACTCTGTTGTTATTCTTTAATCATGCAGGGAGTGTCTAAGATTAAGCATATAAATGAACATTCTGAGCACATAAACATTTAATCCCAGCATACTTTATTCAAAAAATTTAAAAATAACCTGGACAACAGCATCTTACAAAATTCTCTAATGGACTGAATGATAATTTAAGAATGCTTGATAAAACCAGTGAGCAAATAAGCAAAGTGTGTTTCTAGAACACAGGCATGGATTCATGAAGAATAAGCCATGGGAACTTTATCTCATTTCCTTGTTTTTCTATGAAATGTTTGCCTAATAAAAGAAATACTACTGATATAGCTTGTAATATATTAACATATCACAGCAAATGTATGAAAAATCCGAGTTATATAATCATATGATTTGATTTGTTAATCAGTTTTTGAGTTCTTCTGATGTACTAGAATCTTAATTATGTACTTTAAATACATTAATTTCTTCTTTAAACCCCCATGAGGTAGGTGTTATAGTTAGGTCTAATTAACAGATAAAGACAGAGAGGCACAAAGAACACCAATAATTTGCTATAGGTTTCCACACAAGGCAGTGTTTAGAAATAGGACTGAAAACTAGGTCATGGGATTCCAGAGCACTGACCCTGAACTGAACCCAGCTGACCCCTAACTGAACCCAAAGAGTGATGATTAATCAACAGACGTCACCCTCAAAGCTGGTACTTAGTGGTATACAAGAGAATCTCAAATTGTGTAAATTTTTACCAATGTTTTAGTTACATAAATGCTCACAAAAGTGACAATGACAAGCTGAGAGGCATATCAATCACAGGATCTAAATTAAATCCAGACACAGAGACATGGCCCACTGTTACATCAGAGTATGAAATTTACTGAAGACCAGGGCATTTATGCAGCTAAAACACTTTAGTTTACTAGACGAAGGAAACCTGACTTAACAGTTGAGTTTTTAAAATATCATTAAATTTTAAAATAATACTTCATCTCAAGTGTTTCCAGAGAAAGGGAAAGGAAACTGGCATGTAAGCACTATCCATGCATGACATTTTTATGTATATTACTTCATTTGTCTCTCACAGCAAAGCTATGAGGCAGACACCATTATTTCTATTTTAAGATAAGTTGATACATTAAATAAGTGACTTGCCCAAGGTCACACAGTAATTAAATAGCAGAACAGGAATTCATTCAAACTCATGTTAACATGACTTTCAAGTTTTTGTTTCCCTCATCACAGCAGGATTTAGAAAGGTCTAGAAGCTCTGTGGCACGAGAAGCTACACGAATCTCAAAAGGTCCAGGTATAGTTGCAATTACAGATTTTAGGAACAGAAGGTGATTATTCCCACTGCAAAATAACTCTCCAAATTGTAAAAGAATTCCGTTTCCTTTAATTCAGTTCCAAAAAATTTAGGACTGCCAGACTAAAATATGTGAACTTTAAAGTCATTATATTCTATTATCTATAAAACACTTCCACAGATAGCTGGAAATGGATTAAGTCTTCTGGGATTCTATTTTGTAATTGTAAACATGAATTTAAAAATTTCCTTATATGTACCTGTGAAGATCTTCTGAAAAGAAAAATGTTAATAAGTTGCCAGCTGAGAACACATTATTTACCTGCTCTGCATATCCCCGAACCACCTGCCTCTGTTTTAAATTGCTCTCTCCATCAAGCCCAGAAGTCTCAATGTGACAGATTCCATCTGGATCGGTAGAAAAAAGTAAGACCATGTCTGCAGGAATAACCTCATTACAGGAAAGGCGAATAAAGTCCCCAACAGCAACATCTTTCCAGCATTGGTCGACATATTTTTTCTCTTTCCTAACATCGGGGGAAACAAAAGTGTAAAGAGGATATGAAGACAGAAACATATGTAACCTTATTTTTTAAGTTTTGTGTGTAATTTAAAGCATGGTTAAAGAATTAGGGTGAATTTTAATCCACTAAATGTTAAAAGGGAAGTCAGAGAAAACCTAAATTCCAGAATTTGCTTCACCTGAAAATTTAGTTACTGAGCTAATGAAACCTATTTCTCAGCTCTTTTGTCCCAGGAGACTTTGAATTATTATGCTGTTTGAGTGTAACTTGGATAAGATGAACATCTGCTGGGTTACTTCACATATATCTCAACTCCTGGGCGCTCGCTATTCTTGCAGGTATCAAGGATCCGGAAATGCACGAGACACATCTACTCTCAGAGCGCTTCCTGTCTGTCTGGTAGGATGAATTAAACAAAACACCAAAGAAGTAAAATAAAAACAAAATGAATAAAATACTTGACATTTCAAAAATCACTATACTACTGTGAACACCTCTAATTATCACTTAATAGAAATACTGGTAAAGCAGTCCTGAGTCTGCCACAGCTGGTCACTAGAAAGAAGGATGGAAAACGTTAAACCTTTCAAAAAGCATAGCCTTCCCCCATATATTTTCAATTTTAAAGGAAGGATACATCATTCGAGGTTGTCTTGCTTTAAATACCCTGCTCTATGTTAAAGTTTTTGCCATACTTCTCATGCCCTTTCATACTAACCTGCATGAATTATGCTTCAGAAACCATTTTCCTTAGAGTAGAACAAGGAAATCTGTATCACAGAATATCATATCGACGAGTTAAACAGCATTTCATATACAAGGCCACCAACCAATATTAGGAAGGTTGTCCCATTCCCCTACTGCCTACCAAATAACCATAAAGAACTGGTATTTGTCACAAAAATACACTTATTTCAAAAGTAAAGATTTAGTTCCAATTATATTTATGGAGCCAAATATGCAAACTCATTGTCAAAGATGCCTGGGAGATAGCTATATTATAAATTATGCATCAGAATAAATAGAAATGCCACCTTAGGCCAATACTTGTATACTTTCTGCTCTACAGAATTGTATCAGTTATTTCAAGAAATATCTACCTTCAGGGGCTACTGAAGAAATACATTTTCAGGGCTTATTTTCCCAAAATATCTAATGCACCAGGTTGAATCCAACTAAAGGAAATCCTTGATTACCTGAAGAGTTGGTTAGTTCATGGAGAAAGGTAAAATCAATGATTTTGTCCTTATCATTCTTTTTTCTAGAGTTTGTACACACCAGTTCACTCTTTGTGGAAGAAAGTAAGACAGAACATCCAAAAACACAAGTATGGGTCATATTTCAAAGGTTCAGTTCTAATGAGTAGTGATTCAGTCCTATGAGTAGTGATTTCATTCCACAGAAAATGGGGAGTCACAAGGTTCACCTGAAGAAGGATGTGATACTACTTCTGTTTACTAACGCCTGTAACAGAATAATGAGTGGACTTTGGGTGTCCAGCTAGTTTGATGTAGGAATGGCCAAAAGCCAATGTAAAATTCTTGAAATAATTCAGGAGAAGGAGGAAGATGGTCAGAATTAAGGAGGTAGCAGCAGGAACAAACAGAAGAGTAATTCAAGACATATCTGGGTTTTTTGACTTACTACGTTTTTAGGACTCACTACACCACATTTTACGACTGAACTATCATCAAAGGTGTTATCAAGCATGACTCTACAGGTTCTAACTTGTATGATGGGATGACGAATGGTGCCTTTCACCACATCTCAAGTTTTTGAAGCAACTAATGCGTGAGAAGGCAGATAATAAACAGAGATTGGAAAGTTTTTATCTGAAGCAAAATGTGAAACCAAGGATGTGCAGCAATTTGAGGGTTCTGATCTTATTCTCATGGGTCCAAAGAGAAATGTGGTAATCCTAGGTACACAGAGGGCAGGTGACACCAGGTAAGGACATGAGATTCCTTACAGAAGGAGACTTTAAGGTAATAAAGGAGTGGAAGGACACCCAAGAGAAAGTAATACCAGAGAAATCTAGGGAGAAGGAAACTTTAAATAGGGAGTAATAATTGTGAAGCTGCAAAGGGGCCAAGCCTATGGCAGTCAGTGATTAGGATGTCTGTTGACTATGGAAAAGGCTGATAGAGTGAAATTGCTGCTGGGAGTGTGAAGAAGGACGTGAGACCTCCATGAATCAGAGAGTGAACAGAAGTTGAAGAAGTAGAATATTTCATGTTTCTCTATGAAAGGAAGTAAGGGGTAAAGGTAGTCACTGCAATGAAAGGTAAGTCAAAGGATAAACGATGAGATTAATTGGACATGAACATGAGCTGAAGGAGTTCATGGAACAGGCAAGGTAGAAGACAGAGCACTGAGTGGGGGATGCTGGTGGAGGCTATGAAGAAATAAGGAATGGGATTAACAACAGAGGAAAGGATTCCTATTGCAATAAAGGGAGTAGTTGCCTCTTCCTCTGAGGTCAGAAGAAAGTTGGTAAAAATGTGAACAATGCATGAGGGAATGGGGGGTAACATAATTCATGCTTCATGGCCTCTACTTTTTCTATGAGGAAAGCTACAAGGAAAATTTGCCAAGAATTTGTAAAGATAGTAGGAGAAGACAGACCTTAGAACTCTTAGGGTTAGGAATTTTATTTTTCTTTCAAACATAAGAAGTACAATTCCTCTCAAGGACAATTCCTCTCAAGGAATAAATCTAACATAAGAAGTACAATTCCTCTCAAGGACAAGTTTATTTATTCTACATTGGAACAAAATTTAAATGAAGTCAATTTCATAATTAATTTCATTTTTCCCTATTTGGAGTCTACACCAGGATTTCAAAAAGAATACCTAATTTGCCCAACAGCTAGCTAGTTCAGGTCAATAAACATCTACAGACCTTAATTTATGCCAGTTACTATGTTAGGTGCTAAGAAGACACAAATGGTTAGTATACCGTCCCCACCTACACAAGTTATGGCTGAAATTAGAAAAAGACACACAAAAAGTACTTTCATAAAGAAGAGCTAAGCATGCCCAGTTTACTACAGGAGCCAATAGTTGGGGTGTTTAGGTGGTGAGGAGGTGAGTTTTGAAGGATGACCAAGAATGACTCGGGTGAAGAAAGGTGGGACAGTATATCAGTCAGGGTACAAAGACATAGGGCAAGAGAGAGCACGTGTGTGAAAGCAACTGCTAGCTAGTGACAATGCTCACTGCCACATTTAACTAGCTCTGAAGATTTCTCATTGTGGTAGACTCAAAATAAGACAATATTTCCTTGTCCAATAAAGAATTAAAACTAGTAAGTGGACCTTCTTCTCCCACAGCCTGAATGTCCAGCTAGAATTTCTTGCATCTGCTTGATTGTTTGTGCTTCTGAACTACTCTCATTGGACAGAACATGGCTCTCACAATCCCTCCTTCAGGCAAACTTCCAGACCCATTTCACTTCTTTAAGAGTTCAAGATCACACAGCTCTGCTGCACAAGCCTTGGGAAACATTAGGAAGGGCACACTGGACTATTAACAGTGATTCCACTGGAGTGGGAGGTGGGAGGGGTAAGAAGGAAGGGTGGAGAATGTAAACTTCTACTACTTGCTTTAACAAACTTAAAGAGAGAAAGAGTAGAATTATGAACAAATTTTTCTCTTTGATTTTTTTAGCATTTTCCCATAAAATGCTAAAAAAATTGTAATAAGCAAATAATGAATAATCATTGCATATAACAGCAAAGACTTATCAGATGCTTGATATTCACCAGCTGATTTAATTTTTGTATCAATGTTATGTGGTTGGTCCTATAAACGAACTATGATCCCTGCCCCCCACCCCCCGCCTTTACAAATGAGAAAAACTGGTTTTGGCGAGTTAAGTAACTTGCTCAACCTCAAGTTTCTAAGCAGTCCTGGGATTTAAAACAAAGCTAGTGGCTCCAGAGCCCATCTCCCAAGAAGTAGACTTTACTTCAGGTATAGTCACTTACTACTGACCACCAAATGAAAAATAGTTTTAGTTGTATATTAGAAAGCGAATTTGAAGAACCATCACTTTCAAAAACAACACACAAAAGGTTGATTACCTTAGAAGGCCACTGATATTTAGTCTTATTTTAAGAAGCATGAAATTCTATGAATTTATGAGATTCATGAATTTATGAGATAACCCTAAAAGGTTAACATTCACCAGTGTTTTGAAACTCCTAAAATCAACATAGTGATTTTTAAAGATCAAAAAATAATGTAGGGTCCTGGAAGGAAGGCACTGTATCTGTTTTTTTTAATCCATTTTTCCTTTAAATCTCAAGCTCTCAGTGCCTACAACACAGTGAGACACTCAAATTTGTTAACTGATTAATAGTATTGTTTTCAACACACTTCTATTATCCTTGTAACGGAACTTAAAACTTTCTATAAACGGCTGCCATTTGAAAAGCAATATTGAGAAAGTTAGATTTTCCATAATAGCTCATTCCAACTTGAGGTATAATAAAGTTTAAATGTTTAATTCCTATATTAGTGTTTGTTATTTCCCAAGATACTTGCCCAAAGACAAGCACCATGTGAAAGAGCACATATTACAATTAAGAATCAAATTATCTGCACAGAAATGTTAATATGCTTCTTCCAAAAGCTTGCACAATTTAATGGCTTCATACTTTCACCTTAATTTTGTTGAGGAATAATTTGTTCTCTAAAGTGATGGCTTTGTATTTCACAGGAATTTAAGTTAGTATATTTAAATGAATAAGGCATGATCTTATAACCTACCTTTATTGCCTTTTATCCTTATAATTTGTTCCAAGAACAAATTCTTGTTCTTGGAGAAAGCTATTATTTATTCTGCAATACCAAACAAAAGCAAATTACATAGACTAACAGATAAAAGGACAAAGAGTTATGAGATTCTATTATGAAATGCAATTATGAAGTGGTACCTTGGGAGAGACCTTAAACAATTGAACAGAATGTTGCATCTTATCTGTAAGTTTATATGCTAATCATCTAAAATAGATCTAAACTATGTCCAAAAGGACACCTGAGAAAAAAATGATGCTGGGTCTCCCACTATGCAATTTTAATCTTTAAAAAAATCATGCAGTATCCCAAAGAGTTCTCAAAAAATGATTAAATAACTTGATAATGTGGCAAACTCCAGCTAACAGTTATTACTAACCTTTCACTTAGCACTTAGGGCTAGATTCTATTTCTTACTGTTTTATTACTATTATATTCATAATGAAGTGAAGTGGGGTTTAGCTAGCTTAGGCAATTTGCTGAAGGCTAAATATAACTACTGAATGAGAAAATCAGGATTAGAAATTATTTAGAACTTAGAAAAGCAAACAAACACACATGACCGACTTTAAACTAGCACTAAAGGTCAACAATCATTTATAGACAAGGACCTGTATTTAAAAATACATATAAGAAGCATTCTTCCCATTGGCTCAATTTGGTATTGCTGGGTAATTTTCAAATTGGTCAAAATCTGGACTTTGTTCATCATATAATCATTTTAAAATACTATTTCCTAAGCTATTTTTGGGGGGTGTGTATCAATCACATCTCTCTATCTCTGGCATATGATGAAGACATAAATGTCATCAAATGATTCATAGCAGTGTTTTAGTAAAATGCTCATGACTTTAAAACGAAAACCATGAGCTTTTCCTATTATTTTTAGTTTTCTACATAATACATCAGTTTTTCTGGTTAGCTTTAGATCAGACATGAGTATCAGAAAATAAAACAGACCAAATTTTTCCTTGTGTGAGTCCCATCATCTTATAAAGGAGAAAAAAAAGTTAGTTTTGTTTCTAGATCTTTAAAATGGATGTTGACAAAGTCACTGAAGAATTCTAGTAACGAAGAGAATTCAGAATCCTTCAGGCTTCAGCTTATGTATCTCTTTACAGAGAGCAGCGTGCCCTAACCATTTCCTCTGTGGCTCACATAAAATGGAAGACAATTCTACTATCAGGATAAGCCTCTGAGTTACTTTTCTCCCTAAAGTAAATAAAACAAAAATTCCATCATCTAGTAGAAGTCTTGGTCAGTCAAAAGAGCCTTAAATTTGTTCAAGATATACTTTTTTTTAAAGATTTTATTCATTTATTTGACAGACAGAGATCTCCAGTAGGTAGAGAGACAGAGAGAGAGAGAGAGAGGAAGGGAAACAGGCCCCCCGCTGAGCAGAAAGCCCGATTCGGGGCTCAATCCCAGGACCCTGGGATCATGACCTGAGCCGAAGGCAGAGGCCCTAACCCACAGAGCCACCCAGGCACCCAAGATATACTTGTTATTAGAAAACTAGACTTTTGAACCTAATGTCTTTTGTTCAGACTTGGTAACTAGAATTGAAGAAAATTTCTAGTCTGACCAATTTAGAATTACAATCTTAAGAATGTAGAGTTTACACAAGAACACTAAAGTCGATCCAAGAAATGTATCAAATACTCTTGAGATGTCAGAAGAAAGAGGGGCAGCATCTGTCTAAGGGAACCTGTCAAGTCAACTCAGAGGCTGAAGGAGGTGCTTGCCATCCTCTGGGTTCAAAGCTCTGGCTTCTAGTTCTTCACACTTTCTCCCTTGGGGATTTAAGTCAAACTCCTCACTTCCAAATCACCTCTAACCAGACTGATGACTTCAAAATTTCTTACTATAGCCTTTCCATCCAACTAGAACTCCCGTAGCGTGTTCCTATTTGCCTGTGAGGCATTTCCACTAGATGCCTGTCTCGTTCTCATTTCCAATTCATCCTACCTGACGTGATTTTAATGCTCCCTATTTCTATCAGTGGTACTTTTATTCTCCAAAGCTCAAAATTCAAGAAAGTTCACCAAATTTAATTGGGTTCTTCTTCACAGCATCTCTTCTATGAACCCCTTCCTGTCCCTTGCATCTACTCCCAGTAATGCCCTGGACTGATTAGCAGAGGTATATCTACCCCATTTGTAGAGGCTACTCCCAAGACTCAAGCAGCCCAATATTCTTAAAGCACAGCTTTCACCACATTCCTTCTCTGCTCAAAAGATGGAAAGGAGCAAAGGGTGGGGGAGAGGGTGTCGAGAGAGAGAGAGAGAGAGAGAGAGAGAGAGAGAGATAGATACACACCCAAACCAAGAAAGAGACTCGTAACTACAGAGAACAAACTGATGGTTACCAGAAGGGAGGTGTTGTGGGGAACGGGGGAAATCGGTGTTAGAAATGAAGGAGTGTATGTGATGAGCACTGGGTGATGCACAGAATTGTTAAGTAACTACTGCACAACTGAAATTAATATTACACTGTGTGTTAACGAACTGAATTTAAATAAAAAGTTTATAAAAAAAGATGGATTCTGTAGAGGGCTGATTTTAAGAAACAGGCTTGAGCGATAGGGAAACTTGACCCAGGCAAAAGGGCCCACAGTAACCCCCAGGCTGAATACAGACAGGCCCAGCAGGTAACCCACCTCAAAATATCCATAAGCCTTAACTGAACAATGAGCTACTTAAAACCAGGTCCGATTACCAAAAAAGGGAGAAATTTTACATATCTCCAGACCTCCTCACCTTCCCCCTTTAAAAACAACCCCCCCACCGGCTGCCTCGCAGCAGTCTCCTCTGCTGTCCAGCCCGCTGCTCCCTGTGGTGTATTCAATAAGCTGCTGTCTCCTTTGTTCTCCCTCAGGTGAGTTCTTTCATTGCCCACACCACATCCCACATTTGGGGGTCCCTGTCGGATCCGGGGGAGACACTGCAGATTCTCTACCACTAAAGGAAAATATCTCTGATGGTTAATTTTATGTGTCCACTTGACTAGGGATGCCCAGACACTGGTTAAACATCACTTCTGGGTGTGTCTGGGAGAGAGTTCCTGGGAGAAATTAGCCTCAAATTGAAGTGAGTAAAGCACAGGGCCTTTCCCAGTATGGGTGGGTGTCATCCAATCCCTTGAGAACGAAAAGGCAGAGAAAAGCTGAATTTACTCTCTGCCTCCCTGATGCCTGAGCTGGGACACTGATCTCCTCACCTCAGCATCCCCAGCTCTCCGGCCTTCAGACCTGGACTGGAATCTAGACCATCAGCTCTGCAGCTCTCGGGCCTTCACACCACACTGCTGGCCTTCTGGAGACTTCAGTTTGTGGACACTGGGGCTTCTTAGCTTCCATTATCATGTGAGCTGATTCCTGATAATAAATCTCATTCCTGTTGGTTCTATTTCTCTGGACAACCCTGATTAATCACTGTTCAAGGAATGGCCTGGTGTTGGAAGCCCCTCCACAGGAGGCCTCAAACTCCCTCTCTTTTTCATTTCTCATTACTGTTCCTATAGCTGCTTGCCTGTTCAGGCCACGTCAGTCACTCAGTATCCCCAGAACACTGCACAAGCCTGCCTACCCCTAATAGGGGGGAGGAAAGTGACATCATAAACTTGTTTGTAAAGCAAATAACACCTTAGTTTCAGAATTTCACACAAATATCCTAATGATGACTTTCTAAAATGCAGATATATTTCTCATGAAAGGGGACACCGATTAGTATCACAAACTTTGGGAGAACCTGGGTGGCTTAGTCGTTAAGCGTCTGCCTTCGGCTCAGGTCATGATCCCAGGGTCCTGAGATCGAGCCCCATATTGGGCTTCCTGCTCAGCGGGAAGCCTGCTTCTCCCTCTCCCATTCCCCCCTCCTTGTGTTCCATCTCTCGCTGTGTCTCTCCCTGTCAAATAAATAAATAAAATCTTAAAAAGAAAAAATGACAAACTTTATAATGCGTTTTCATAAAAGTATGAAAAGTGAAAATTTCACTTCCATAAAGACGGGAAATGTTTGTGATGCAATATTAGGCTAAAACAGTCAGAATAAAAATATATGGAGTACAAGCTTAACTTTGGAAAACACACCCAATGCGCACAGAGCTTAGAGGAAGATACGGCAGTGTGATAGTCGTTTCTGGGTACTAGTGTCATGTGTATAACTTGTAAATGTAGATTTACAATATATAACACAGTTCAAAACTCACGTTTATAGACTATTCTTACCTACACAGTCTTTCTGTTTAATAAATACTGGAGATACAAATCTCTGTGATAAGTAAATATGCTTCAGAAAAGACCTCTTATTACGAATGCCTTCTGTTGTTGCAATGGGAAGGGTTTTAGTATAAGCTTCTAGTTTTGTGTACAAAAAAAACCACTCTTCCCCATTTTTCAGTATCCCTTTCCTCCACTGGTAGCTCTTATGTTTTTCTTCATATTCCATCTTGTTTTACATACCCATTCGTATTTTTCATACCCCATCCTCTTCTTAATTCCAAATTCTAATACCCAGGATTAAAAACTACCTGCTTGCTTTCCTTCTTATGAAGTTTAATTCTTTCAGATCCACTTATATGTAAATTACAGATGCTTTTGCTTTATCAGCTCCTGGACTGACAATGGCTTACATAGATCTTTCTCGACTTATGGAAGAGTTACCTCCCAATAATCTCATTGCAAGTTGAATACACACATGGAACACACACGTAATACACCTAACCTAGCGAACATCATAGCTTAGCCCCCCAACCTTAAACGTGCTCAGAATGCTTACAGAAGCCTACAGTAGGGTAAAATCATCCAACACAAAGCCTATTTTTATAATAAAGTGTTGACTATCTCATGTAATTTATTGACTACTGTACTGAAATTGAAAAAAAAAAAAAAAAAAAACAACAGAGTGGTTCTATGGGTACAAAATGATTCAGTTTACCCTCGTGATCACCGGGCTGACTGGGTACGAGGTTCCCTGCTACCACCCAGCATCATGAGATTATCTTACCACACCGCTAGCTCAGGAAAAGGTCAAAAGTCAAATTCTGAAGTAAGGTTTCCCTTGAATGTATACTGCCTTTGAAACATGGTAAAGTCAAAGAATCCTAAATCAGACCATTATAAATCAGGACCATCTGTACATTTTGGTTCTACTAGGACCCCTGAATTAAATTCACTGCAGATCCTTAATAAATACTAGTTGTAAACATCACCACCATCACCATTCCCCAAAAAGGATCCTGATCGCATGTCAGGGGGCAGAAAGCAGCCTTCTGCGTGTTTCTAAAGGACACATGTGTACTCCCCAGCCCAGCTCCCAGTACACTTACCTACTGTAAACTTTAGTCACTAAATTGTTGATCTGTTTGTCAATTTTGTATTTTCGGTAATCTTCCAAACCATCTTTAATTGCAATAATTGTCAGGACCACCACCAGAGGCAGCATCGTGATTTCCTTTTGGAAGGCTTCTACCAAAGGCACCCAGTTCAAGACAGCTAGAAACAGGAAATACAAATTGGCAGCCCTGCAACCCAAACACAGGCGAGAAGTGTCAACAAATCCCATCAAAGCCTAAAGCAAAAGGGGCAGAAATATCTTAGGGTATTTTCCTACATTTCCATTCGTCGATTTTCGATGCTACGGAGCAGAGAACTAGCTAAACCTAACACATCTGAACAACCTGTACCTCCAGTAGACATCCAGCTCATGGCTTCACTGTAATAAATGCGAGGTAGTCTTTATTAAATACATAATAGAAAATATGAGTATGACAGTCTCAAGTCGTGTAAAACATCACGAGAAGCATCACAGGAAACACCATTTTCTTTTTAAAAGTTCAAACACTTAGAGGAAATTCAATGTGAACACACTGTAGAGATAAATTTTTCAAAACCCCAACTCTCTAGGCTTCAGAAGTTAATTTGCATGTCCAAACATTAGATTCAAACAAGCCTCAGGATAAATAGAGAAACCTGGGAGGTTTTTCCCCTCTTGGGACCAACCCTTCTATTTCAGCTTTTATAAGATGAACTCCTTCAGGAATTTCTTCTACTCCTTTATTTTATATATTGAAATACTCCTATGAAATATTGTAAGTATTGAAATAATTACTAATTAATAGTAAGTATTATTATATTATATATATAATAGTAATTAATATTACTATTATTAATAAAATATAAAATATATTTTATATATTGAAATACTTCAATATATTGAAATATATTGAAATACTATAAATACTCAATATTTATATATTGAAATATCCCTAAGGTAAATCCAAGTAGCCCATTTCCTTCAAAGAAATATAATCTCAATCCTGTATAGCCCCCTGAGTTTTTAATCACGTATTTTCCATATTAACCATTAAACTTCTCAAAATTAATTTACCCCCATTTCTCCTTCCTCACCTCCAACTCCTTGTATTCTGAAAATTTCTTTCTTAAACCTTTTTGCTACTTTTTTGGCCTCATATGGGCTGTATCTAAACCAACAGCACTGACCCTGAACTCTGTTCAAGTTTCAGATTCTAATTCCACCAACTGCTCGAGATTTCAAACTTCATAAAAGGCAGAATCATGCATAGCGTGTCAGGCCATTAATGCAGGAAATTCGTATCTATATTTTAAACATAACCATCATTCCATAAATGTATGTAGAACCTATTTTACAGTGAATAATGAGAATGAAGATATACAGAATGAATAGTGAATACTGAAAATCTGTATATTCACATTAGCATCTCAAAACAAAATTATCTAGCCAAGTCTCTCCTTCTTCCTGTCTTTACTTTTTCTGCTAATCTTCCTGGTCATTCTCAAGTCAATATGTTCATACTATCTTCGTACTTATTTCCTTGCATCTAATCCATTATAGCTTTAATAGATAATCCTTCTTTTCATTTCCATATTTTTCTAAGCTCAGGTCTTACCACTCACCTGGGTACATACAGCATCTCCCTGAATGTTCTCTCTGCCTTTGCTTTGTTTCTAATTATGCCGAGCAGAGGGCTCTACTTTCCAGACCTCAAGCAATGTATGCTACGGCCTTTCTGCTTTTACTTATCATACTCCTTCCTCCATCTGAAATGGGCTTTGCCAACACCTCTGCCTTAAAAATCTGACCTGCTCACCATAATTACGTTCAGTGCCATTCCCTCTTCTCTTGCTCCCCTATTTCTCTTCTGTGACTTCCAACCTACTTGGTAGCAGTTTATAACACTCATCACATGCACTGTGTCTTCTCATTGTATACACACCTTGTTGCCCTTGCTAAACAGCAAACTCCATTAGGAAAGGCGCACCATTAAGATGTGCATTTCCTTTGATGCCTAATCTCATAGGAGAGCTTCAATAAATACATATTAAATGGAAATATGTCATCGCTTCACCTGGTAAAGAGCTCTATTTCCTCATACCATCAAGTAAGGAAAAGCTCAAATGGTCTAATGGAAAGAACATGGAAGCAAGAGTGAAAAAACTCAAGGCTACGGACCCTGGTCTGCTCCTTATCACTAGCATGACATTGGGTAAACCACAGTAACAAACTTCATTTCTTAATCTATAATAGGAAAATAGCAGTTATCTTCTCTGGTCAAGACAAAACATCTTACCAATTGTAAAGTGCCATGTGAACGTAAGGACTCATCATTTCACAACAAACTCTACTGGAATCGTCAAAGAAAATGTCCCAAGTCTATATTTAGGTAGCATATGATGTTATAGAAATGAAAAATCGCATGTTAACTAGAATAACAAAGAACATGCTAAGCTTTTTTCAAAAAAGATAAAAATAAAAGTACCTGTGAAATTGTTCAAATAAATTTCTTGGCACAAAATTTAGAAGTGTGTACTTTGTTGTTCGTATTCGGTTATTCACGTAGGTGCCAGAGAACCTGTCATACTCATCCTTGAAGGGCCGGAGGTGGGGAACAACAACCCGGTGCTTTCCGGCCAGATTGGGAGTCTGAGAGGACTTGCCCCCGCAGGCAAGCAGAGAGGAATAGCTGTATGGCCTCTCATCGTCGTCTCTGTTTCTACTGCCCATCAGCCGTGGCCAGTGATACCTGGCCCACTGTAGACACTCCGTCATGTCCAAAATGCAGATCCAGGATATGCAGGTGCTCTGCCAAAGCAAACAAAAACCCGCTAAAACACTCCTCATACGCTTCTGGAAAGTCTTGAGGGATAGTAAGAATAATAAGATTAAAAATTTTTTCCATATCAATTAAATACATGTGACTCAATGGTTCAATGGGTATAAAGGAAAACTAGTCTTGGAACTAGTAAATGGTATAAAGTAAAACTAGTCTTTGGAACTCCATTTTAACCAAGTTTTCATTAAATGAAACACACACTTTCTGCCTCAAAAGCCAACCATCTGACCATTTAAGCAACAAGAGACAGCACCTAAAGGCCACCCCATAACTTGAAGCAAATAATCTGGGTTTAATGTGTACAAGTCCCTTAATTCATCTGATAATTCGTTTTCTCATCTTTGAAATGGGAATGCCACCCATGTCAGGAAATTTTTATAGGGATTTAATGAGTAATGTGTAAATTATCCAGCATAAAGCCTGCTACAGAATAAGTCAATAAAATCCATTCTGGGGGCGCCTGGGTGGCTCAGTGGGTTAAAGCCTCTGCCTTAGGCTCAGGTCATCATCTCAGGGTCCTGGGATCGAGACCCGCATAGGGCTCTCTGCTCAGCAGGGAGCCTGCTTCTCTGCCTACTTGTGATCTCCGTCTGTCAAGTAAATAAATAAAATCTTTAAAAAAAAATCCATTCTGTGCAGATTAGAAAAATGGCCACAAATTCTTTCCATTCCTGTATGTATAACCCTTCACCCATCAAGTGGTGGAACCCGATGAATCTGGGCTTGGCCATGTGCTTTTCTTTGGGTAATGAAAACACTAGTCAACATGACACAGGCAGAGGCTTACACGCAAGAGAAGTGCTTGCTCAGGGAACTCCCTCTCTCTCCCTCCCTCTTAAAAACTCTATGGTCACGACCAGGGGTCTGAGTATAGGCCAGGCTACTAGATGATGGGTCATGACCCACTTACCACCATTGCGCCTGTCAAAATATGAGTAAGGCCAATGACTACCAGCTGACCATTAACCCATGTGTGTCCCCAATGACCCAATCTAGAACAGAGATGAGTTGTCCCACCGAGCTCAATCCAAATTGCCAACCCGCCAAATTTTGAGTCAATAAAAATTACACCACCATGTTTTGGGGTGGTTATAAAACAAAATCTCTTACAAGGTCTCTTTCTTATCTTCCTTATTTCCAGGTTTTCCTTATTTCCTAGGAAATTTGGCCCTGCTTAGAATGTGAGTTCACTAATTGAAAAGAAAACAAAAGATAAGAGCCTACCATATTCTAAGCATTTCGCAAAGCACTTTACAGGCATTATCTTATTTAACATTTACATCAATTTTATGATACAGGTATTATTTCTACTTTACAAAAGAGGAAATAGGCTTAGAGAATAAAGTAACTTGCTAAAGTTTATATGGTTAGTAAGTAGGTAAGGCTGATTCAGACTTTTTCTAACGACAGTTTCTGCTTTAACTGGTAATGTGCTTCATTGATCTTTGTATCCAGAGTAGCTGGCACTTAGTAGATGATCAATAAAAGTTCATACTTGGTAACAAGCACGTCACCAAGTGTGTAGAGGACAAGGTCTGGAGGCCTCAGTTTCTATCCTTGCTTTATCAATGTCATTTATTTATCCCCTTCCACTAGAGTTTACCTCTGGAGATTCTTATTTAGTAAATCAGTAAGTATGTTAACAAAACTCCTCATCTCCAGACCTCATCTGGAGAAAAAATGAGGTTATGTGCTGGAACCTAGAGTAGGCTAGGAATACTGAGATCATCTAAGGCTTCGATCCCCTTTCTCTAAGCACTCAGGCTCTAGGTGAGGTGATAGGCACGTAAATACATAAATGCAACCCCAGGTGTAAAATGCTGTTTGAAGCACTGATGTAGCTGGGGCAAATTATTTAAGCTGCCTTCTTTCCTAAGCTTCAAAGTTTACAACATGTCTATTGATTATTTTCTCTAAAATGTTATATTAATCAGAAATTAATAGTTTTCCCCTAATAACATTAAAACTGTACCCAGCTTTTATGGATCTGAAATCACAGATCATTACCTAGTAACACTGAAGATCTGGTCCAATTACATTCTAGTAATTCTAGTGAGTCGGTATTTTTTATAATCCCTTCTTGGTAGCACACTTACTTACTGTTACACTGGTCCTTCAGCAATCCAACTGATTACAGTTGAACATCACTATATTTATAGAAAGTTAGTTGAATTACAAATAATAATCTAAAAATCAATCAGATATTTAAAACATACATGATCTAAAGCAAAATAATAAAAACAAGTAAGACCGGAGAGTCCTGTTAAGGGGAAGAATAGCCTCCAAGTATGTGTATCTGTGCGTGGACACTGAACCCACAAATATAACCTCTATGACCACTGAGAGAAAATATTCATAAAGTTAGTCTTACCAGTTTTTTTTAAAATTTGATTTATTGATTTGACAGAGAAAGAGAGCATGAGTGGTGGGAACAGGCAGAAGGAGAGGGAGAAACTGACTCCCCACTGAGCAGAGAGCCCAATGTGGGGCTAGCTGCCAGGACCCAGAGATCATGACCTGAGCCGAAGGCAGACACTTAATCATCTGAGCCAGGTGCCCCAGTCTTATCAGTTTGTTTTTTTTAAGATTTTAGTCATTTATTTGACAGACAGAGATTACAAGTAGGCAAAGAGAGGCAGGCAGGGAGAGAGAGGAGGAAGCAGGCTCTCCGCGGAGCAGAGAGCCCGATGCGGGGCTCGATCCCAGGACCCCAGGATCACGACCTGAGCCGAAAGCAGAGGCTTTCACCCACTGAGCCACCCAGGTGCCCCAGTCTTATCAGTTTTAATGAGGAAAAAATTCTATCCTTACCAGGTCTCTGTCCTTTGGAGTTTGCTCTCTAAAATATCTGTACATAAAGGGCTGAATCAGTAAACATTGACTAGGCAAAATAATTCTTTCTTTTAACATAACTTTTTAAAGCCCACATATGAAGTAATATGAAAAGTCTGGCTTTCACTTCAGTGTATAAAAATAGCTTCTGAACCTATAACTAGTAATGACAGTTTGAGTTATTAAAGTAGTTTATAACATATCCAGATATCTCCTGCAGATTAAGGATGTAAGAAAGTGCTTTATAAATGATTCAGTAGATAATGTAAAAACACCAAACCTAAGAACTAAGTGCTTTTCGTGCATTTCACCCCCTGCACATCAGGGACTGATGACAAGCTTCATATTCTTCAGAGGGTTGAAATTTTATAGTATTTCTAGAAACTTTGACTTTCCATTTGCAATTAAATTCTTGTTAAGACACAGGAGTGTGTATACCTCTGATGTCCACAATCTCAACAGTAATATAGATTCTACTTAAATTTTTAAAGTAGAATTTCTTGAGAATGCAAATAAAAATAACTAAACAAATACGACCCGTAGGAGGTGTTAACTTTTGGTAATTCATGGCGTACCTAA
Source organism: Mellivora capensis (assembly GCA_004024625.1). Classification (NCBI taxonomy): domain Eukaryota; kingdom Metazoa; phylum Chordata; class Mammalia; order Carnivora; family Mustelidae; genus Mellivora; species Mellivora capensis. Next base: position 17,390 of record PISX010005773.1, on the reverse strand, counting down.
CAAATAATCCCACCCTAGCAAAAACACTTACTGGTTCACAAAAACAATCAGCTTTCCATTCCACGGATCTATTCCAGAACCTTCTCTCTCCCCATTCACTCAGTTCCAAAGAGACAAACCTATGGCTGGAGAACACTTCATGCCAAAGTATCCCCACGTCCACCATCCTGGGTGCCTTTTCAACGCCCTTCAACTTTTGTTAGGTGCTCTACTTACTCAAATATTGTCTCCCCCTCTCCCTGCCCTTCTTATTCCCAAGGAATTTTAGTGAGGATAGAATTGGGCCTGGCTTATTGCCCTCTTCAGCCATCAAATCTCTGTTCTTGCCTCCAAGACAAGGCGGTTCATCAACTGGCAATGTCTTCCCCTCAGTACCGCCATTCTCTCCTGAAAAGTGATTACGGGACCAAAGGACTGATCTACACAAGACAGAGACGTTGTCAGCATTTTCATGGGACTGAAGGAAAAAAAGACCTGATGTGGAGGTAATTAGCATGTGGTAAAAATCCTTTCAAATTTCCAGTCTAGAATTTAAACCATTTTATATTGAGCAGGAATGACCAAGATCTACTTAGTCCTTCTAACTCAAGCATTTTCAAAATTTGTCAACTGCCTGTTCAGTGAGAAATACTTTCTTTGAGGTAACCTAAAACCTACACGCCCACATACATATATAGCTGAAACAAAAATTATACAACAATTCTGGTGCTTATTACTTGCAATGCATCCATTTTCTATTCTGCTCTGTTCTCTCTCTTTCTTGCTGAGTCTCTCATTTTAATACTGGTCAAGATGCTTGAATTGGTTTCAAGGTCTACTAATATGGTGCTATACATACTTCGGAAAGACACTGCACAAGAATCCACATGGGTTGCAAGTGTACAAGGAAGTGAACAGATCCTCTTTTAGCTCCTGTCCTGATAGGAAGGCGGGGGGAAAACAGCGGCTGGACTAGAAGGTTCAGGGAGGGCAACACTTTTCCCACCACAGTCAAGAGCAAGGAGCCTTTTCATCTTTTTCCATCTGCCCCCCGCAAAGCTAAAAATGTATTAATATGTAGAGTTGGATCTGTTATTAATAATGCTCACATAAATATTCAGCAAAATTTCTTTAGGATATGAAAGGAAAGCAAATTGGAGTCATACCTCATTAAGAATCAGCATGAAGCATGGTATTTTAAAGTTCAGACTTCAGAAATTACTTAACCTAGAGGACACAAACCAGTGGTCCTTAAGCAAAATTCTATTCAATGATATATCTTGTATCATGATGTTGGCAAACACATTGGAATAATTTTTTTGAATACAGGACTGACATTTTAAAATAGAGATAAATTCATATAAAATATTGATATTTAGTTTCTCTTAAAAAGAAAAAAAAAATCACAGAATACTGGGCATTTATTTTCATACAGTAACAAATGTGAGAAGCCTTTTGACTATAGTCGCTGACCTAACCCTTCATTTTCCAGTTCACCTATTTTAACAGAGTAAATGAGCACTCTGTTCAGCACTTTTTTTAAAGATTTTATTTATTTATTTGACAGAGAGAGAGAGAGATCACAAGTACACAGAGAGGCAGGCTCCCTGCTGAGAGAGATGGAAGCAGGCTCCCTGCTGAGCAGAGAGCCTGATGCGGGCCTCCATCCCAGGATCCTGAGATCATGACCTGAGCTGAAGGCAGAGGCTTAACCCACTGAGCCACCCAGGAGCCCTGTTCAGCACATTTTGACAAATCAAATTCTTCCTGCTCTATGGACTCTGGCTCGAATATCAGATGTATCACTTATTAGGTATGTGACCTGTGTAATTAGCCTTCGTGCCTCATGAAGAGTGAAGAGTCATGGGGCACACCGAAGACAAACAATGTTCGTTCTGTCCCCCACTCTCATGCTCCTCTTTGGCAATTTCTCAGAAGTCAAGGTTGGTAACCCTGTAAATTGGGTTGAGGTACAAACTTTCAATATACTGCTTTTCAAATTAAAAGAAGTTGTCCAACTCAAAGTATATATCTGTTGATACATGGAAAGTAACCAGCATTAAGTAGGATACAAATAGAAGATCAAACAGTCACAAAAGATAGACATGACATAAAATGACCTTCACACCACCCGATCCTATCCTCAACCATTCTCTCTGAAATTCATCCCAACTATGTCCATGAACAAACTGTATGCCACTCGTCTGGTGTTTTCTAAGCTTCCCTCAATAACAGTCCCCTAGGCCCCTCCCCTGGAGATCCTGATTAAGAGGATCTAGAAGAGGGCCCATGAATGTGGAATTTAATTAGGACCCAGGTGACTTATCAAGAAGGTTGCAAAGCACAGCTTATACTCTGAATCTCCGCAAATGCTGCCTTCTGGAAGGCGGGTCAATCCTATTACCCACTCACCCCACCAGCCCCTTTTCATCCTTTACTCTGTTGGAGTTTGGCTGTAGAGTGGGGGGAACTGAGGAGGATCCACACAGAAGACACAGTAAGGCATTCCCTGCTCTGCATCCATTATGGTCCTGAGCTTGGCTCAATCACGGCACCTGCTTCAGTGTTCTTTGTTGGCTTTGTTCTTTAAAGTCAAGAACCGCATCTCACTGCTTGCCAAACTCCACACCAAACTCTAATGCTTGGCCAAAGTTGGATCGTCAACAAGTAACAGTTGATCATTGACTTTTATAGAAAGGAGGTAGCAAGTGGAAAGGACACAAAACACCCCATTTCCTCTGTCATGATGGCTCTCCTTCCATTAGAAGCAGGAGTAATAAGATCTAACTTTGAGAAAACAGAAGTAGTCAGCTTGTGTTGCATTCATTCTACCTTTATTAGTAGAAGGAATCTGCTTCTCCAAGCCTAGAAAATCACTGTGTTCTTTCCTACTGGATTTATAAGACCAGTAAGCAGTACGGCAGTGATTAAGAGCATAGACTCTGTAAGCAGACTCTGACATCAATTCCTGGCATCTCCACTTGCCAGCTAACCTTGACCAAAGGGTTGTTGTGAGGATTAAGTGAGTTAATATATGTAAAGCCCCTAGAATAGTGTGTGAACCATAGTCAAGTGTTAAGTAAAGTTAACAAATATGATTATCTGGGAAATGTTCTCTCAATTAGAGTATTTATTCATAAATATTGAGAATTTGTATGCACAGTAGTGACCCTAACAACTATATACAAGTGCTTATCTATATTTAATTTCTTAAGCTGAATATAACTTTGCTTTTCATTTAACTGAAGAGTCTTCCAGGCAACCAACCACCTGAGGATAGCAATACCTTCTAGTCAACTGTACCCAGGGGTAAACAGAGCAGCCTAGTAGACAAAACTTCAATGTACAAGTTAGGATGAAGCATTTTAGGATTTTTTTTTTTTAAGATTTTATTTATTTATTTGACAGACAATGAGAGACGGAATGCAAGCAGGGGGAGTGGGAGAGGGAGAAGCAGGGGGAGTGGGAGAGGGAAGAGCAGGCTTCCCGCCAAGCAGGGAGCCCAATGCCTGGCTCGATCCCAGGATCCTGGGATCATGACCTGAGCTGAAGGGAGACGCTTAATGACTGAGCCATCCAGGTGCCCCGCATTTTAGGATTTTTCAAGAGCATTCATAATTTTAAGATTTAGCCCACTCCAAAAAGAGCTGATTTGTCATGGGGTTCTGCTAATACACAAAATGGACCCATGCTTTATTTGATCTAATACTCTGCCACCGATTGGAACACTGCCCTCAAAATTAACAGCAATTTTTTTTTAAATACAAAGAAGCAAATGTATAAAGTTCAGTTATCATCACTAGGAACCAAAAAGAATTTTCAGATCTAGATACTTTATTCCTGAGTGAGCTACTGTCCTTAAAGGTAGAGAGGTTCAGTATTTCATTAAAAAAAGAAGAAAAAAACCCTATAGTTAACCTAAAGTCCTTCCAGTTCACCTAGAAACCTTACAGTCTACCTAGGTTTTACTAAAGTCTCCATTCCTATTTTTAGTTTAAGAGTAAACTACTACTTGTGAAAATCTGGATTACAACAAACTTGCTGCTGGTTAGTGGTAGAAAAATACCATTAAAGATTAACTATATGAAAAGGCCTGCATGTTCTTGGGCTGAGCATGGAAACTTGAAGCCCAACATCACCTAGATACGCAGTGCCAAAAACATCTGACTCTGGGCACTTTGCTTTAACTAACATTAGCATTTTACCTAGAATTTAAAAATTAATTAATATGGCCACAGAACTTAAAGGTGAAGATTCTTAACACATGTTAACACTGGGAGAGAAGGACTGTGTATGAGATTAACATAAACCAAATGCTGTATACACCCAATTTGCAATATTCCTTTTACAGCAAGGCAATTATATGGGTTAAAAGAAAAAAAGTTTCATTGCAAGTAATCTTTCGTCACCACCATATAAATATGTATGTGCATTAAAAACATGTGTTCACTTTTTTTATAATTGCCACAAAAATTTATAAACCCATGTCACTTACAAATATTGATGGAAAAACACAAGAAAATCCAGCAAATTAAAGACAATGCAAAAGAATGGCTACTGGTTGTCTCCAGGGGTTGAGAGCAGCCTTCTAGAGAGAGCCAGCAAGAAAATGCAAGGAACGGAGTTCTGTCAACAACCTGGAAGGCAGGAAGTGGATTCTTCCCCAGAGTTTTCAGATAAGAACTCAGCTTGGATAACATCCTTATTTCAGCCTTTGAAGACCTGAGCAAAGAACCAAGTCACACTGTACTGGGACTTCCGATCTGCAGAACTATACTCATGAACTGGGGTTGTTTTAAACCACTAAATTGTGTTTGCTACGATGGCAAGAGAAAACTAACACCGAGGGCCTAAAAATGGATCCCTGTATAAATAGAAACGTAATTGGCAAACACGGAATTTCAAATCAGTGGAAAAACGGTGACTTAACATGCCTGGAATAAATGGTTCCATCTTGAAAACCAGAAAGCTACATTCCTACTTTACACTACATTAAAAAAAAAAAAGGATTTTTATTTAAAAATATTTTAATAAATTTTTAATTCAAAAAATAAATCTCCAGGTAGACTGGAAACTGAATGTAAAAATTACAGTAAATATAGTATAAAAAATTCAGGATATTTTTTATTATTATTAGCTGGGCAAAACTGTAACTTCTCTCTTGCTTAGACAAGTTTTCTTACAGTCCGTGCAAGTGAGGATGGGGGGAAACCAACCCTCTGGCAGTGGAAAGTGAATTGTTACAATCTCCCCCACCACCATCGCCAAAAAAAAAATTTGATAATATTTATGAAAACTGAAAACACATATAACTATGGATATAGCAATTCCATTTTGGGGAATCTTACCTATTGGTATGAGTATATGTATAAGAATGCATACTGTAGTTTGGGATTTATTTTTTTGGTTTTGTTTCTGTAGTAACAGTCTTGGAAATATCATGAAAGTCCTTCAATTGTAGAACAGCTGACTATACTGTGACTTATCCACATTACAGAATATTATATACCTGTTAAAAATATGTATTCCTCCCTTGACCTGGATCAATGACTATTGTGTATATTGAGGGGGAAGAAAAGGAAATGACAGAGAAATGTGGATATGAATGATCAAACATTTCTAAAATCGAATGAGGTAAGACCAAATGACTGATCTGGGTTCCAAGAGTGGTGAGAATGACAACTTGAGCACAGCTGAAGTTTCACTGTAACTACCTACCGAAATACGCAAAGGCATCCACAAAATCTAGGACACACCTGAGCGGAGTGTGTCTGTATATCACCTTCCCAGTCCCTCAGGAAGACAGCACCAGTTAGTGGTACTGTCAGTTGTGAGGAATGTGGAACCTTCCAATTCACAAGATTCTGGAACAAAAGCCCACTGCCTTTTCAAATTCTTAGGCTGGAAAAGGGGCCGTGTGAGCACACAAGGGCACACAGGTCACTAAGCAAGCGCTATCCAGACGCTTAGGCTCTACTTCCTACTGTGCTGTTGAATCCGCACTTGGCCTGGCCTGGATTTGCTTCACATAATAACACAAACTGCCTGGGTGTGTGCAATGTTCACAACCATTTGCAAGAAATACAAGTACAGAATAATTCACACAAGGCTATGAATATTGGTTATGGTAAGAATACATAAGGAGTAAAAGATGAATTTTGTCACAATGAAGATGCATTGATAATTTTCAAAAAATAAAGTTTTTGAAGGGAAAATCTGTAATTGTTAGCTACAAAACAGCTCCATGTTACCCTAAGCATTAGCTCTGCATGATGCTACATGAGCCAATATTCCATTCAAGCTAAAGAACAAAAAACAAAACAAACAAACAAAAAAAACCCATGAAGTTCTAAAATCTACAAGAGATCAATTTGAGTCACAAAATCAATTAAGGTCAGAAATAAAGAAAAATAAACAAAGCACTACTTATGAAATAAGTACTGGGGCACCTGGGTGGCTCAGTCGGTTAAGCATCCAACTCTTGATTCCAGCTCAGGTCATGCTCCCAGGGTCGGAAGACTGAGGCCTGCATCAGGCTCCACACTGGGCATGGAGCCTGCTTAAGATTCTCTCTCTCCCTCTCCCTCTGCCCCTTCCCATGCACGCTCCCTCTCTCTCAAAAAATAAATAAATACATAAGTACATAAATAAGTACTAACACTTCTATAATGATTACTGTTCATGAAATACACTCCCCATGTCACTTATGACTTCCACTTTTCAGAGTAAGAAGTAAAAGGCCAAAGGTTTTATAATTCAAGGCATGCAATGTTTTACTCCAAAATCATGCCTTTCCAATTATACAGTATTACTTCTATAGAAAATTTAAAGACAAATATGATCATTTAAAACCACATTATTTCTAATTGGTGTATATTTTTTCTAGACGATATTAAAAAACCAAAGTACTTCAATAACAGAGTGTGCCTAAAATAACATACCACACTGTTCCTTCTTAAACACAAATGTACTTGAAAGCAAACAGTTCTCAAAATCCCTGTTTCCCTTAATGAATACTTAATGAAAAGTTTGTAGCAAGGCAGATGACCAAAGGTAAATATGGGGTAATGAATTCCCTGGGGCCCAGTTAGTATTTAAAAATTTCTGAGGTCATCACCAACCAACAACTAACTTGAAATATACACATGAGCTCACTTGTCTGAAGGAGAAAAACATTCTTATGTACAGTCATTTCAGGATGCTATATTTGTGGCCGTCAAACTCCAGCATGCATTGGAGTGTTCCTGAGCCACACCCCTGACTTTCTGATTCCACAGGTCTGGGGTGGGGGGAGGCGGCTCAAGAATTTGCATGTCTAGGGGTGTCTAGGTGGCTCAGTCGGTTGGGTGTCTACCTTCAGCTTAGCTTGTGATCCCAGAGTCCTGGGATCAAGCCCTGCACTGGGCTACCTGCTCAGCAGAGAGCCTGCTTTTCCCTCTACCCTCTGCTCGTGCTCTCTCTCTCTTTCTCTCAAATAAATAAAATCTTAAAAAAAAGAATTTGTGTTTCTAGCACAGTTCCAGGTGGTGCTGGTCCTGGTCCTAAACCATACTTTGAGAACCACTACTCTCACTAAATCACTTTATTTCAAAATGTAAAGCTGAAATTAAGAGTGAGCACTTTATTAGGTACTCCTCCTATCACTGGAAAGCCCATCTCCTCCAAGTACACAGAGCAAGGCTATGTACCAATGACTTGACAGCCCATGCAAGCAGATACTCTCATCCAAGGCTAGAATTAACTAAAATTGTGAAGGTTTAGTTTACATGAGAATCCCCAAAAGTTGGGGACGAGGCCTGTAGGACTGATTCTATGGGTTTAATACCGTTAGGGTCAGTTTCAGCCAATGTTTCCATAGGATCAGCAAGGGAGGACAATAGGTCTTGACCTTGACAGACTTCCAATCTTCTTCTCAATCAAGATGAGAAAAATGAGGGGTGCCTGGGTGGCTCAGTTGGTTAAGCAATTGCCTTCGGCTCAGGTCATGATCCTGGAGTCCCGGGATCGAGTCCCACATCAGGCTCCTGGCTCAGCAGGGAGTCTGCTTCTCCCGCTGACCTCTCTCATGTTCTCTCTCCCTCATTCCCTCTCTCTCTCTCTCTCAAATAAATAAATAAATAAAATCTTAAAAAAAAAAAAAAGATGAGAAAAATGAGAAAACCCTAACAAAATATCAAAGTTGTTACACGCTTGAGACCTTGGAAGAAAGACAAGTTATCTAACAGGGTCAGTTAAAAAAAGGGGGGGGGGCACTGTTTCATAGTGGACTCAATAGCCTCAAGACAGGAAGGTCTCCTTGACCTAGATGTCCTAGGTAGCTCTCCCTGAGGCACAGTGAGCCCTGATAAAATTTGGGGCTTATTCCACTCTGGGTCCTCTCTGCCCAATGCTCTATTAGAGGCTTATTGCCTTCAAGGAGGCCAATTCCTTATGTGACAGGTAATAACGATGACAAAAATGATGCATCATTTGATATCACTGCTGGTTTCTTTGTTGCATCAGTTGCCAAAAGGACACGCTGGCATGGTTCCTTTACTAACTACTCTCCTTTGATCGAAAAGGAGTAAGGATTTTCATCACCCCACATAATCTTTGGAAAAATATGAACAGTTATAGATATACCTAATAGGGTTTGGTGATGACAAGGGTCAATTTATTTAGTGGGAAAACTGGATCTTGAATAACAAAGTCTCATAATCCTCAGAGCTCTCCAGCGGGTGGGAGGAATCAGATTTGCCAAATTAAGTCCTCTTGGAGTTCTGTGTGCTCTTTAATAGTTTCTTTTAATTGTAACTTCTTGAACTAAAACCCCAGTAGAAGTTCATGTTCTTTGTTTCAGATGTACGGGAGAGCCAAAACATTGAACTGAAGTCATTACTTTGGATGACTGCCACCTGTTACCATGAAAGGAGATGCTGTATAGGCATATAAAAAATGAACCCATAGTATCTTTCATTTTTACCACGAATGAAGACATTGTTGTGATAGTTTTGTCATTCTTAGGGCCCTAAATGGGAAAAGGTCAACTATAACCAAGCACATAGCCCTTACGTTATCTCTAGAAAACACCGCTTAAGCCAAGTTCATTCATTCAACGTGACCTGAAATGCAGACACGGAGGCTGATGCTGGGGAGACAGAAACAAAGATACCGTTCTACATCACAGCAGCGGCCTCTCACTGAGACGGAGGGAAGAACACTCCACAGCAACGAGTGATGTGATTGATATCACCACAGCAGAAGAGTCAAATCGGAAGTTTCAAATACATCATGTTTATTTTGAATGAAGAGAGACATATAAAATATGAGTGTGGTACCCAGATGCATGGTCTTATCCTGGGAAGAGTTACCCATTCTTAATGTTTCCAAACACATTAAATATAAAGACATTCTTCAATCCTCTCATGTAAGAATAAAACATAGACACACATTCAGACACGGAAATCTTTACCACCTTCTTCAATGTATCTCAGCTGTCCCTTGAAGGGACAACACCTCCAAATGAGTTTACCTTTTGCAGATGTTTTGGCTTCAAACTGGTTTAAGCTAGCAAAAAGGCAGGGAAATGGTGCAGTTGTATAAATGTCCCTTTGTTACTGGAAACGTAAAAAAGCTAACCCATACTCATGGCAAGTTCTCAATATGTCTCTGTCTATTCTTAAAGTGGAAAAATCACAAACGTGTGAAACATTAACGATAACGATCTTTAATACTGTGTCTTGACGTTGGTTATTCTAGATAGTACTCTTAAAATATATGTCACTGAAATGACACAATAGTGTGTTTTTGAGGTTTGACTATTCAATGCTAACAAAATATTCCTCCAATAAACCTAAGATCATAACACTGTTTACCATTTATAAAGACAAGCCGAGCTCTGTTCTGGGAATAAATATATGATGACTTTAATCTTTACAACAAAGTGCATTATTATGATCCCCATAGAGGGCTGAAAACACAGAGGCTCAGAGTGGTTGAGAAACTGACCCAAGGGACACAGCTTGGTGAGTGGCTGACTACCCCAGCCTAATCCAAGTACTGTGATGGACTGAGAGCCCCGGTGGTTATTGTAGCTCTGACAAAGGACACAGACAATTGAGCAGTAAGTGGGCAGAAGGCACATAGCCTCTGGCTGCCTACCAAAGAACACAAGAATGGGAAGAAAGAAGAGGACTAGTATTAAAAAATGTGAGATGACATCATTTAAGGGAAAAAAGAGCTGAAGACATACTTCATATGAAGAACTTAATAAATCAAATACTTGTATTTCATTTTAAAAATACTTGTTTGATGCATTCAACAGAAAGCTCTTTACACGTATTTGAAACATGATTCAGTATACACAAGTAAAAATTGCTGTTAAATGATTCCCTTTTAACCTGAGTTCAGAACTCTCTGACCCCACGGGGACCTGTAAGCAACTAAACCACGATCCTTCACTGCCCCCCTTCATGCACAGCCTCACTTCCCTTTACTCAGTTTCAATTTTACGGTCAACTCTGTTACCACTTCCATATATATTCTCTCTACCTCTTAACTCTGCTCTTTCTTGGCAAGACTTTTACCCTAGTTGTACCCAAATCAGTTGTATCTAAATCCCTCTTATACTCTGTGGTAGTACCTGCAGGTGGTAAGTACTTGGAGACAGACACATAACCTTCCTGATCAGTGTCACTTTCAATTACTGACCATGAATCAGGAACTGGTCATACATGCTGACTGCAAGCACACAGCATTTCCACTCTTGTCATTTTCCCCGCTGTCACAGACAAGTATTTCACACCTCCTTCTCTTGCCTGCCCTATCTCCCTCCTGACTTACTTCCTGCCGATGACCTTGTTTCCATTGTACTGAGGAAACCAAAGCCATCAAACCAGAACTTCTACAGGTTCCCCCATGGAACTGTCCTCCAGCTCAGACATCCCGAAACCCCAGACTCATGCACCTGACTGCCAATGAGGCAGCCCAACGCCAGATGGTAACATGGACAGAACTGTGCTCCTCCGCCCAAACCTGCTTCCTCCACAGATCAGCCCTATCAGGTGATGGCCACCCCACCGTTCCACATCCTCAGTCACCCACCAGATCCTCTGATTCAGCCTGGGGTCCTGTCCTTTCCTCAAAACCCACATCTATGGGTGCCTGAGTGGCTCAGCCAGTTAAGCGTCTGGCTCTTGATTTTGGCTCAGGTCATGATCTCGGGTTGTGAGAAGGAGCCCTGAGTCAGGCTCCATGGTTCAGCTTGGAGTCTGCTTAAGGTTCTCTCCCTCTCCCTCTGCTCTCCCTCACCTCCTTCATGCTTGCTCTCTCCCTCAGAAAAACAAACAAAAAACCCACATACAGTCAGTCAGCAAATTCTCTTGGCTCTTCCTTTAAAATATATCCAGAATCTTGGGGCTCCTGGGTGGCTCAGTGGGTTAAATCCTCTGCCTTCCGCTCAGGTCATGATCCTAGGGTCCTGGGATCGAGCCCCACATTGGGCTCTCTGCTCAGCAGGGACCCTGCTTCCTCCTCTCTCTCTGCCTGCTTCTCTGCCTACTTCTGATCTCCGTCTGTCGAGTAAATAAATAAAATCTTTAAAAATAAAAAAAAAATAAAAAAAAAATATATCCAGAATCTCACTGCTTGGCATCACCACTGCCACCATTACCTAGTCCAGTTCAAACCCAAGTTATATCCTGAATTTCCTACAATCTAAAACTCTCCAGAGGTTCTCATCTTAATTATGACAACAGCGGTCAGTGTCACATGATTCTGCCTCCCAAAGTCCTCTCCGGTCTATTACCCTCCCATCCTTCATGCCACCCCGTACAGGATTCCCCCCACCCCCAGCAATCCCTGTCCTCCTTCCCAGTTTTATTTTTCATAGGACTTTTGCATCACTGTTTAACATCACAAAATTATTTTTGTATTTTGGCTCTTGTTGTCTCTCCTCTTCATTAGAGAAGGAATTTCTATCTTTTTTGTTCACTGATGCAACTAGGCCTAAAAGGTTATCAGGCACAGAGTAGACTTTCAATATGTATTTGTGGAATGAACATATGAATGGAGCAACTCCCCTCGGATATGCAGCAAAAACCAGAATACCCGTAACAATCCTGTATACACCAGCTCCACAAATTATAAAAACTTAGTTATTTCATGATCTCACAATATCTTTTATTGTACATGCTGAAGTTATTAAGAGTTTCATGTTAAGATTTATAGCATGTAGGGGTACCTGGTTGGCTCATTCGGTTAAGCATCTGAGTCTTGATTTGGTCTCAGGTCATGATCTCATGGTGCTGAGATTGAGCCCTACATTGGGTTCTGTGCTGAGCGTGGAGCCTGCTTAAGATTCTCTCTCACCCTCTCCCTCTGTCCCTCCTTCCTACTTGAACACACACACTCTCTCTCTTAAAAAAAAAAAAAACACTATAGCATGGAACCCTAAAATGACCACTAACAAGATTATGCAATAAGAAGACATAAAAAGGGAAATAAAGGGGCACATGGGTGGCACAGTCCATTAAGTGTGTGACTCTTGGTTTCAGCTCAGGTTGTGACCTCAGGGTGGTGGGATCAAGCCCCACAGTGGACTCCCCCACTCAGCGTGGTCGGCTTAAAATTTCTCTCCCTCTCACTCTGCCCCTCCCCACTGCATTCTATTTCTCTCTAAGATAAATAAATTTTAAAAATCTTTTAAAAAATGAACATTTAAAAAAGGGAACTAAAACAAATAGACCCTAAGAAAAATAGCTGAGGTATTTGAATCTCACGGTCATAAAACTCTTAAGGAGGAAGTTCTCTGAAAACTATTTAAAGTTAAAGTATTTAAAGAGGATAAGGCTTAGCAACTTAAACAGAAAATTCATGATTTTAAAGCTGGAAAAAATCTTAAAAATCCAACTAAATACTTTACACACAAGAAAACTGAGGTTCAGAGACATCGACTCATTATTATACATCAAATTAGTCACATAAAATAACCCACCTGTTCTCTCAACTCCATTTTATTACTCATTCATATATACGTAGGCTTTTATTAATTTCTAAACTGCACATTATTTACAAACGTGTCATAAATGACTTAAGTCATAGTTTGAATACAAGATTTTATGCTTGCTAAAATTTTGTATGATAGAGTGCTTAGACTATATTTAACTAAGATTTATTCACATGTGTATCTATCTTAAAATTTTTACAGCTCATTTGGAGGATCTACCCTCCTGTGTCATTTTTATCCTAACTAGTCCTATTATCATTCACAATAGCCTACTTTTTACATTGATATCTTATAAAAGCAATATCAGAAAAAAAAACTTCACCACTTCACCAGTAACCTAAACTTCCAACTTCACCAGTAACCTAAAAAAGGCAATTAAAGGGACGCCTCCGTGGCTCAGTTAGTTAAGCAGCTGCCTTTGGCTCAGGTCATGATCCCAGCTTCCTGGGATCGAGTCCCACATCGGGCTCCTTGCTCGGCAGGGAGCCTGCTTCTCCCTCTGCCTCTGCCTGCCACTCTGTCTGCCTGTGCTCACCCTCTCGCTCTCTCTCTCTCTCTGACAAATAAATAAATAAAATCTTTAAAAAAAAAAAAGGCAATTAAAGCAGAATTAATTTTTTTTTTTTTGGTACTAAATACAGCAAAGAATTTCTTTATTCATGATGCTCAATGAAAGCAAGCTTTCATTCCGTGCTGGGGTAATCTAGACTGCTTCTTCACTTCTTTGGAGCCAAAAGATACTATGCCTTAAAATGTTCATCCTCATGCTTAGTGAAATAAGTCAATCAGAGAAAGACAACTATCATATGATATCCCTGATATAAGGAAGTGGAGATGCAACATGGGGGACTAGGGGGGCAGAAAAAGAAGAAAAGAAACAAGACGGGATTGGGAGGGAGACAAAGCATAAGTGACTCTTAATCTCACAAAACAAACTGAGGGTTGCTGCGGGGAGGGGGTTAGGAAAGGAGGGTGGGGTAATGGACATTGGGGAGGGTATGTGCTATGGTTAGTGCTGTGAAGTGTGTAAACCTGGCAATTCACAGACATGTACCCCGGGGATAAAAATATGTTTATAAAAAATAAAAATTAAAAAAAAAAACAAAAAACAAAGGAAAAAAAAAAGTGTTCATCCTCTTTGGCCCTGAGCAGAAAGATGATCAATTCAGCACTAGAAGGGGCACTAATCCAAGTGTCCAGAAAAGGAGAAATTGTTAAATTGTGGTATATCAATGGCGATGTTTCTAGGAAGAAGTTGCTGTGGCTGAGGTCGAAGAAGTTGCTGCCTGTGTTCACCTCAAGGACTTGGATGGATTCCTGTCTCACATGGAGGTCTTTCATCCATTTTGAGTCTATTTTTGTGTGTGATGTAAGGAAATGGGGAAGCAGGGAGCAAAAATGAACTACTGGTACTTCATCAAGATCAAAAGATTTTGCACAGCAAAGGAAACAGTCAACAAAACCAAAGACAACCAACGGAATGGGAGAAGATATTTGCAAATGACATACAGATAAAGGGTTAATATCCAAAATCTTTAAAGAACTTATCAAACTCAATACCCAAAGAACAAATAATCCAATCAAAAAATGGGCAGAAGACATGAACAGACATTTCTGCAAAGAAGACATCCAGATGGCCAACAGACACATGAAAAAGTGCTCCACATCACTGGACGTCAGGGAAATACAAATAAAAACCACAGTGAGATACCACCTCACACCAGTCAGAATGGCTAAAATTAACAAGTCAGGAAACAACAGATGTTGGCAAGGATGTGGAGAAACAGGAACCCTCCTACACTGTTGGTGGGAATGAAAGCTAGTGCAGCCACTCTGGAAAACAGTACGGAGGTTCCCCAAAAAGTTGAAAATAGAGCTACCTTATGATTGCACTACTGGGTATTTACCCCAAAGATACAAACGTAGTGATCTGAAAGGGCACGTGCGCCTGAATGTTTATAGCACCAGTGTCCACAATAGCCAAACTATGGAAAGAACCTAGATGTCCATCAACAGATGAATGGATAAAGAAGATGTGGTATATATACGTACAATGGAATACTATGCAGCCATCAAATCTTGCCATTTGCAACCATGTGGACAGAACTAAAGGTTATTATGCTAAGCGAAATAAGTCAAACAGAGAAAGACAATTATCATACGATCTCTCAGATATGAGGAATTTGAGAGGCAGGTCAGGGGGCTGTAGGGGGTAGGGAGAGAAAAAAATCAAACAAGATGGGACTGAGGAGGGAGACTTCAGTGAAGAAAGGATTTATAAATTAAGATTTTTGACTATAACCTTCAGTGTATTGTTATAGACTATAAGGGAAATGAGAATGTTTTTAAATAGTGCAAATTATGAGAACAATAACTTGAAGTCGAAGAGTTCACAATATTTTTGGATAATTTTTTAAAATCTGAGAGAGAGAGAGAGAGAGAGAGAGAGAAAGGGCACAAGTGGGATGAAGGGCAGAGGCAGAAGGAGACTCCCTGCCGAGCAGAGCCAAAGAGACATGGGGCTCCATCCTGGGACTCTGGGATCACGACCTGAGCCAAAGGGAGACACTTAACTGACTGAGCCACTCAGGCACCCCAACATTTTTGGATAATTTAAAACTGATCTTCACCTTCTTTCTCATAAGCTACTCTGATTTTCTTATTACCTTTCCTACATAAAGAGTTGAAATTTTACAAATTTGTTTTGCTAACAGAAATACAGTCGTAGGGGGCCTGGGTGGCCCTGATGGTTGAGCATCTGCCTTTGGCTCAGGTCATGATCTCCAGGTCCTAGGATGGAGCCCCATGTCAGGCTCCCGCCTCAATGGGGAGTCTGCTTCTCCCTCTCCCTCTGCAGCTCCCCCTGCTTGCGCTCGCTCTCTCTCCATCTCTGTCTCTGTATTTCTCATAAATGAATAAATAAAATCTTAAAAAAAAAAGAAAAGAAAAACAGTCGTATTACCCTCCTCTTCCTCATTCAGAAAGGCCTTAAAGGGGGTTAAGTAGATTTTAGAAAAAGAAATTAGGGAGTGTTTAATTAAAGCCTAGTGGCTTGGGCCCCAAGCAGATGTGATCAACAGGAAATGAAAAGGAATAAATCTTTCATCAGTCCAACACTGCTTATTATTTCAGAAAACGGCTGGGGGCAGAAGAGTGAATGTGACTAGAATAAGTTTTATCTTGGGATTTCCCTTATAATCCAAATGTTTTCACAAATTAATATAATCCGTGACAACGTACCTGACATGGGATTACCCCCACAGAGACTACAGAAGCTTTATGCAAGAAAGGAAAACGAGGGGCGCCTGGGTGGCTCAGTTGGTTGGACGACTGCCTTTGGCTCAGGTCATGATCCCGGAGACCCGGGATCGAGTCCCGCATCGGGCTCCCAGCTCCACGGGAGTCTGCTTCTCCCTCTGACCTTCTCCTCGCTCATGCTCTCTCACTGCCTCTCTCCTCTCTCTCAAATAAATAAATAAAATCTTAAAAAAAAAAAAAAAGAAAGGAAAATGAGTTTCATCTATGTGCTCTTCGTTCTAGGAGGAATTGCTTTATTAGGATAGTGATGTGTTTTTCCTGGTAACGAAAATATATCGTAGAAATTTTAGAAACTACAGATTAATACCATGAGAAAAAACAGAAACCACCCAGAACCCCACTACCCACACATAAGTAACATTAACATTTGGTTTATTCTCCTCCAATAAAGTAGTTCCTGTGCATAGATAGGATTTTTTGTTCAAAAGTAAGATTTTGTAACTTTTCATTCCTCCTATCACAAACATTTTTCCATGTCATGAAAAAGTCTTCCTTCCCAACAACTTCACACATTTTGATTGGCTTTCCATGTTTGTCATGCGATGTGTAAAAATGTGGTAACTTATTGCTCTGTAACTGTAAAATGAAAAAGTAACTGTAAAATGAAAACTTACTGCTCTGCTGACTATTCTCCCAATACAGGGAGGAAACATTCCTCTGCTCCCAACCTTTAAAAAGTCCATTTTTCCTTTTTGTGCATGCCCATTTATGCTTATTTTTTCATTGGGCATAATCTTTCACATGGGTGTCTCTCACTGTGTTTTATCCTATCTTTTGAAAGGGTTTACTAGTATATAAAATGTAGACCTTAGAGTTTTAATTTCAGTTTTGGTATTTCTTGGCAATATTTTTCAAAACAGCATTTTTGTGGTTATAAAAATAATCGTTGTTGTAGGAGACTTGGGAATATGAGGAAAAAAATTTTTAAAAAGCTGTAACTCTACCACCTCAAAAACCAATTTCTTTTTCATATATGTCAGTGAATATATCCATTGATACAAACAGGAACTTGTAGGCAAATAGGAAGTACAACAGTCTTGTTCAATGTTGTTCAAGACTTGTTAATTTAGGGGGGAGAAGCAAGATGGCGGAGAAGTAGCAGCTGAGA